>JARBDR010000815.1:0-107873 GCA_029721355.1 Tegillarca granosa | reverse complement strand
CGTCGGCTTCTGCGGCGTCCAGAAAAGACATAAATTGCTTATTATCTTGAAAACTTTTAACTTTTTGTATAGGCATATATATTAGAATATTGTGGATATTGACATGACGATCATTTTGATATATGGTTCAAGGTCATATGTTGAAAGGTCAAGGTCATATCTGCAAAAAAAGGCTTAAATTGCTAATTATCTTGAAAACCATTACCTTTTTGTATAGGTATGTATATTAGAATATTGTGGGTATTGACATGACAATCATTTTGATATATGGTTCAAGGTCATATTTTGAAAGGTCAAGGTCACAGCTGCAAAAAAAGACTTAAATTGCTAATTAGCTTGAAAACAATTAACTTTTTGTATAGGCATGTATATTGGAATATTGTAGGTATTAATATGACGATCATTTTGATATGTGGTTCAAGGTAATATGTTCAAAGGTCAAGGTCACAGCTGTAAAAGAAGACTTTATTTGCTAATTATCTTGAAAACCATAACCTTTTTGTATAGGCATGTATATTGGAATATTGTAGGTATTGACATGATGATCACTTTGATATGTGGTTCAAAGTCATATGTTGAAAGGTCAAGGTCACAGCTGCAAAAAAAGACTTAAATTGCTAATAATCTTGAAAACTATTAACTTTTTGTATAGGCATGTATATTAGAATATTGTAGGTATTGACATGACGATCATTTTTATATGTGGTTCAAGGTCATATGTTGAACAAGGTCAAGGTCACAGCTGCAAAGAAGACTCACATTGCTAATTATCTTGAAAACTTTTATCTTTTTGTATAGGCATATATATAAGAATATTGTAGATATTGACATGACGATCATTTTGATATGTGGTTCAAGGTCATATGTTGAAAGGTCAAGGTCACAGCTGTAAAAAAGGACCTAAATTGCTAATTATCTTGAAAACTGTTTACTTTTTAGATAGGCATGTATTTTAGAATATTCTAGGTATTGACATGACAATCATTTTGATATATGGTTCAAGGTCATATGTTGAAAGGTCAAGGTCACAGCTGCAAAAGAAGACTTAAATTGCTAATTATCCTAAAAACTATTAACTTTTTGTATAGGCATGTATATTAGAATATTGTGGGTATTGCAACAATTACATTTTGATATATGGTTCAAGGTTATATGTTCAAAGGTCAAGGTCATATCAACATAGGAATACTTAAATTATTAATTATCTTTAAAGCTATTAATTTCATGCATAAGAATGTATATTAGAATATTATAGGTATTGACATGATAATCATATATGGTTCGAGGTCATATATGTTCAAAGGTCAAGGGCATTGCTGCATTAGTATACTGAAATCGATTAATGATTTGGAAATTATTCATTGCACTACAGTTACTTCATGCATATTATATAAGCTGCTTATAAATGAAATGTGAGTGGATATATTTCTGATTAAGTTTTGATGGAGTTCTTAACTTAAGAAAACTTTTAAAGTTTCTCTACTTAATATATTGTCTATTGCACTTTGTAAACAGTATTGGACAATATCTTCAGGTGAGCGTTAAGGCCCATGGGCCTATTGTTTTAATTTGAGACTTAAGTATGGTATGTATGGTATGTATGTATGTTGTTGTCCTAGTTTTACAATGATTTTTCTAGTAAGATTTTTTTTTTCTCCAAATACTGTTAAGCTGTCATATGGAACTATAAATAATTTTCAGACAATTTTTGACTACTTATGTCAAAATCTTGATGTGATGCTTTAAAATGCTGAATATTTAAAAAAAAAAAAATTACACTATAACAGTATTATTACTTCACTTTGACAGAAATGATGGATACTTTCGGGGGTAATTCCTTCAGTGTAGAAGTAAGACTGTCAGTGTCTTCATCCAAATTAAGTTTAAATCTGTATTTTCAGAATTTACCAACTTAACAGGATCAACAGAACATAAAGTGTAATGGTGAAATGCCAAGGAAAAAAAGGAGACGAAATCTGTGGATTTGAGTTGTCAGAAGAATTTCAATGTTGTCCAATTTGTACCACACCTGTACAGAAAGACAAGGAGCCACCTGATGATATAACCATCAACTGTCCAGGAAAAAAGAAAAATGGAGATGTTTGTCAAGTACCAGTAAAGAAAGGACAAAAATTCTGCAAAAAATGTGGATGGAGAGTCAACTCAAAAATATTCAAAGCTGGTAGTCGAGTTTGCTATGCAAAATTGGAGAATGATAAAGATTGTTTGAATGTCTTAAGTTCTGATGATGAGTTCTGCGAAGAATGCGGAAATGAATGGACTAATACAGGTATGATATCTTGTTACAATGTAAAAATGAATCAGCTGATACTGGTGTGTTATCAAGAGTTCTGTAACAAATGAAGAAATAAATGAACTATCATACTAGTGTGTTATCAAGAGTTCTGTAACATATGTAGAAATAAATGAACTATCATACTAGTGTGTTATCAAGAGTTCTGTAACAAATGAAGAAATAAATGAACTATCATACTAGTGTGTTATCAAGAGTTCTGTAACAAATGAAGAAATAAATGAACTATCATACTAGTGTGTTATCAAGAGTTCTGTAACAAATGTAGATATAAATGAACTATCATACTAGTGTGTTATCAAGAGTTCTGTAACAAATGAAGAAATAAATGAACTATCATACTGGTGTGTTATCAAGAGTTCTGTAACATATGTAGAAATAAATGAACTATCATACTAGTGTGTTATCAAGAGTTCTGTAACAAATGAAGAAATAAATGAACTATCATACTGGTGTGTTATCAAGAGTTCTGTAACAAATGAAGAAATAAATGAACTATCACACTGGTGTGTTATCAAGAGTTCTGTAACAAATGTAGAAATAAATGAACTATCATACTAGTGTGTTATCAAGAGTTCTGTAACAAATGAAGAAATAAATGAACTATCATACTAGTGTGTTATCAAGAGTTCTGTAACAAATGAAGAAATAAATGAACTATCATACTAGTGTGTTATCAAGAGTTCTGTAACATATGTAGAAATAAATGAACTATCATACTAGTGTGTTATCAAGAGTTCTGTAACAAATGAAGAAATAAATGAACTATCACACTGGTGTGTTATCAAGAGTTCTGTAACAAATGTAGAAATAAATGAACTATCATACTGGTGTGTTATCAAGAGTTCTGTAACAAATGAAGAAATAAATGAACTATCATACTAGTGTGTTATCAAGAGTTCTGTAACAAATGTAGAAATAAATGAACTATCATACTAGTGTGTTATCAAGAGTTCTGTAACAAATGAAGAAATAAATGAACTATCATACTAGTGTGTTATCAAGAGTTCTGTAACAAATGTAGAAATAAATGAACTATCACACTGGTGTGTTATCAAGAGTTCTGTAACAAATGAAGAAATAAATGAACTATCACACTGGTGTGTTATCAAGAGTTCTGTAACAAATGAAGAAATAAATGAACTATCATACTGGTGTGTTATCAAGAGTTCTGTAACAAATGAAGAAATAAATGAACTATCATACTAGTGTGTTATCAAGAGTTCTGTAACAAATGTAGAAATAAATGAACTATCATACTAGTGCTACAAGAGTTCTGTAACAAATGTAGAAATAAATGAACTATCACACTAGTGTGTTATCAAGAGTTCTGTAACAAATGAAGAAATAAATGAACTATCATACTAGTGTGTTATCAAGAGTTCTGTAACAAATGTAGAAATAAATGAACTATCACACTGGTGTGTTATCAAGAGTTCTGTAACAAATGAAGAAATAAATGTACTATCATACTAGTGTGTTATCAAGAGTTCTGTAACAAATGTAGAAATAAATGTACTATCATACTAGTGTGTTATCAAGAGTTCTGTAACAAATGTAGAAATAAATGAACTATCACACTGGTGTGTTATCAAGAGTTCTGTAACAAATGAAGAAATAAATGAACTATCATACTAGTGTGTTATCAAGAGTTCTGTAACAAATGTAGAAATAAATGAACTATCACACTGGTGTGTTATCAAGAGTTCTGTAACAAATGAAGAAATAAATGAACTATCACACTGGTGTGTTATCAAGAGTTCTGTAACAAATGAAGAAATAAATGAACTATCATACTAGTGTGTTATCAAGAGTTCTGTAACAAATGAAGAAATAAATGAACTATCACACTGGTGTGTTATCAAGAGTTCTGTAACAAATGTAGAAATAAATGGACTATCACACTGGTGTGTTATCAAGAGTTCTGTAACAAATGTAGAAATAAATGAACTATCATACTAGTGTGTTATCAAGAGTTCTGTTACAAATGTAGAAATAAATGAACTATCATACTAGTGTGTTATCAAGAGTTCTGTAACAAATGAAGAAATAAATGAACTATCACACTGGTGTGTTATCAAGAGTTCTGTAACAAATGAAGAAATAAATGAACTATCACACTGGTGTGTTATCAAGAGTTCTGTAACAAATGAAGAAATAAATGAACTATCACACTGGTGTGTTATCAAGAGTTCTGTAACAAATGAAGAAATAAATGAACTATCATACTGGTGTGTTATCAAGAGTTCTGTAACAAATGAAGAAATAAATGAACTATCATACTAGTGTGTTATCAAGAGTTCTGTAACAAATGTAGAAATAAATGAACTATCATACTAGTGCTACAAGAGTTCTGTAACAAATGTAGAAATAAATGAACTATCACACTAGTGTGTTATCAAGAGTTCTGTAACAAATGAAGAAATAAATGAACTATCATACTAGTGTGTTATCAAGAGTTCTGTAACAAATGTAGAAATAAATGAACTATCACACTGGTGTGTTATCAAGAGTTCTGTAACAAATGAAGAAATAAATGTACTATCATACTAGTGTGTTATCAAGAGTTCTGTAACAAATGTAGAAATAAATGTACTATCATACTAGTGTGTTATCAAGAGTTCTGTAACAAATGTAGAAATAAATGAACTATCACACTGGTGTGTTATCAAGAGTTCTGTAACAAATGAAGAAATAAATGAACTATCATACTAGTGTGTTATCAAGAGTTCTGTAACAAATGTAGAAATAAATGAACTATCACACTGGTGTGTTATCAAGAGTTCTGTAACAAATGAAGAAATAAATGAACTATCACACTGGTGTGTTATCAAGAGTTCTGTAACAAATGAAGAAATAAATGAACTATCATACTAGTGTGTTATCAAGAGTTCTGTAACAAATGAAGAAATAAATGAACTATCACACTGGTGTGTTATCAAGAGTTCTGTAACAAATGTAGAAATAAATGAACTATCACACTGGTGTGTTATCAAGAGTTCTGTAACAAATGAAGAAATAAATGAACTATCATACTAGGGTGTTATCAAGAGTTCTGTAACAAATGAAGAAATAAATGAACTATCATACTAGTGTGTTATCAAGAGTTCTGTAACAAATGTAGAAATAAATGAACTATCACACTAGTGTGTTATCAAGAGTTCTGTAACAAATGTAGAAATAAATGAACTATCATACTGGTGTGTTATCAAGAGTTCTGTAACAAATGTAGAAATAAATGAACTATCATACTGGTGTGTTATCAAGAGTTCTGTAACAAATGTAGAAATAAATGAACTATCACGCTGGTTTGTTATCAAGAGTTCTGTAACAAATGTAGAAATAAATGAACTATCATATTGGTGTGTTTTTAAGAGTTCTGTACATATGTAGAAATAAATGAACTATCATACTAGTGTGTTATCAAGAGTTCTGTAACATATGTAGAAATAAATGAACTATCATATTAGTGTGTTATCAAGAGTTCTGTAACAAATGTAGAAATAAATGAACTATCACACTGGTGTGTTATCAAGAGTTCTGTAACAAATGTAGAAATAAATGAACTATCACACTGGTGTGTTATCAAGAGTTCTGTAACAAATGTAGAAATAAATGAACTATCACACTGGTGTGTTATCGAGAGTTCTGTAACAAATGTAGAAATAAATGAACTATCACACTAGTGTGTTATCAAGAGTTCCGTAACAAATGTAGAAATAAATGAACTATCATACTAGTGTGTTATCAAGAGTTCTGTAACAAATGTAAAAATAAATGAACTATCACACTGATGTGTTATCAAGAGTTCTGAAACAAATGTAGAAATAAATGAACTATCATATTGGTGTGTTTTTAAGAGTTCTGTAACATATGTAGAAAAAATGAACTATCATACTAGTGTGTTATCAAGAGTTCTGTGACATTTGTAGAAATAAATGACTAATTCAACACTGGCATGAGAGAAGCATTTCAGTAATTTGATTTTGGCAAATTTTCTAGACCTTTTGCCATTTCCAATGAAAATTTATGTTAACAAAATCTCCAGAATTATTTATCAAAAGCTTACAATAATAGACAATATCAATAGTGATAAATGATGCACAAATATTTCTTTACAAAAGAAAATTCAGGTTTATATATTGGACATGGTTGGTCAAATCATAGGAAAATCTGTAGAGGCCACAACTTAAATTTTTGTCTGTTTGGTCAATAAGTAGGTCATAGGCCAAATCATAACTTTTTCAATACTTATTTTTAGCCCAATTTAAAAAATGACAGTATATCACCTTTGCAAAAACTAGGTCAAATTCTTAAATAATAATGTATGTTCATAAAGTAGGTCTTGAGTTTTAATAATAGAATGTCCTTGTAAACACTGGTGAGGTTAAGTTCATATCCAATTTTCATCAAACTTGCATTGGATAATCCCATTGAAAAAAGCAAGTCAAGTGTGTATATATGTAATGTTAAATCAAATTAAACCCACACATGAAAATCAAAGAGAAAATTGTTAACACTCTAGAGGCCATATATTTAGTCAATCTTCTTTGAAATTCTTCAAAATGACCCTTTAAAAAAGGATAGGTAACATTCATATATTAGTTAAGTTGGATCTAAAAGAAATCACAAGGGCAAATAATACAAAAACCTTGATAACATTTTAGTAAGTAAGGTTGGTGAAGTTTTGGTCAGTCCTCATTAACCTTTCTTACAGAAAATTATAAGCTATGCCATTTGTGCATATGGGTCAGGTAAAATAAAAGGAAAAAAAATAAGAGTATAAAGTACAGTAAAGAAATTTGTATATGTTATAATATCCAAAATTTAAATCCAAAGTTCATCTAAACACAACTTATTCTCAGTTGATTGGCAAGGATCTCTATGTCCCTCTTTCTTCTTAAAAGTGAAGGAATTTTTTTTTGGAATGAGAAAAATAGAATTATGAAATTTTATTGATTCTTTAATTTATTTTAGATACACAATTCAATACAGCAAAAACAGAAGGGAATAGTGGGGAAGAAAATAAAGATCAGGGTTACACAGCATCTGCTGCAAATAAAGGCAATACAGTCCAAGAGACAGCTGAGGACAAAAAAGCAACAGAACAGATTGAGAAACAAACAACAGAACAGACTTCAATCCAATCACAACAAAATGTTAAAAACCAAAGTCAAAGCAAAAATGAATATACAGAAATGACTGATAGCAAAAACAATAATGAAAGTGCAGAAACAGCTGAAAACCATAACAAAGATGGCAATTTAGAAACAACCAAGGTCTATTGCATAGATGGCAGTTCAAAAGAGTCAGAGGACAACATCAGTGGCCAAAATAAAGACACAATCAAAGTGGAACAAAAAAAAAGTGGCATTACAGAATCAACCAGTGGATCAGACACAAAACAAACATTAAATTTTGACAACCAACAAAATGCAAGACAGCCCTCTGACAATGAAGATAAAAATGAAAATGTTCTTCAACCAGTTGAACCTTCAGGAAATGCACAAAGTCAGACCACAGCATATGTACAACTAGACATAATGTGTGACACCAGTATTGATAAGACATCAAATCAACAAAACACAAATAATGTTGAATTGCAACATCAATCTGACAGAGATCTTGACCAAAACAGTAGTGAGATAACCTTACAGGAATCTGAACAGGGACAAAGTAAAGAGAAAGATAAGTCCATACCATCAAGTCCTTCACAACGTCCAGGTGGTGTTTTATCACAACAGGACAATGGATCTCAACATATTTTGACAGAGATTCACCCAGGGCAAAACACTTTCTCACCTAATCCATATATATTCACTGAATTTAAAAATGAAGAAAGTTCAGATAAATGGATCCCACCAGAAAAAAAATTCAAAAGCTCAAACCAAACTCCCCAGAAAAATCCAGGAAGCCAGTCAAATACAATGCAAGATGTTGATGAAAACAAAAATGATCAGAGAGATGGGGCTGAAAGTATACCACTTGAATCACCTTCTATTGAACGAGGAGCAGGTGCTGAAACCAACAATCTTAAACCTAACATGTGTGTTGCTGAGGCTGCTAATCAAATGGGAGCTGGAATATTTACGACTTTTTTGAAACCAAATCAAGAAAATAAAAGCCTTGAAACAAAGGAAAGTGCATCAGTTAACAGAGAAAATGATACCGAAGATAAAAATGAAGTGGAAAATAATAATAGCCTGGATACAACAGAAGAAGATAACCAAGATGAAAATGAAAAAATGTCTAGTGATGAATCTGAAAGTGTAAATGGAGAAAATGCAAAATCAAATAAAAAACAAAAAAGAAGAAAGGCAAAAGAAAAAAGAAAGGAAAAACGTGACAGAAAAAGAACAAAACTATTGCCTGAAAAAGATAAATCACAACATGCAAGTGGAACAATGGATTCTGAAATATCAGATATTAAGATAAATAAGGATTCATTGAATAAAAAAGAGGCAGAAGGTGGAAACAAATCAGACAGCACCAGCAAAACACCAAATGAGGTACATGTATTATAAACTTTTTTATTAAGACACCATGACCTTATTCTATTGTTAGTAAAATTTAAAATTAAATCTTATATTGCTTGTATTAAAGTTGTCCTTTGCTTCCCCCTTTGTTGAAATTATAAGAAACAATCATGTTTTGGAATTGGTATTGGTGAGTGAGATTTCTGAATTAATTCCATTGAGAGTAAATGGTAACAGCTAAGATAAAAAAAAAAAAAAAACAAAATGTTTAAATCTTTTGTGCATGATTCTGGTTGGTTTTTTTTTTTTTTTTTCCAAACTCTTTGTTGTTCAACATTTTTGTTGATATAGTTGCAGCAATTACCAGAAAATTGAGTATTGCATTGTCTATAAAGTGTAGGAATTTGGACATTCTGAAACTTTTTTTGTCAAAAATTCTGTGTTTATTGATGAAAAAGAGAGAAGTAATTTGCCATACTTTTATAATGATCCATCAACATAATTATATATAAGACCATGAAATATTCTCAAGAGTAGCAGTTTGTTGAGAATATTTTCATTTTATTATAATTTTAGCCTGATGAATATAGTTTATCAAAATTATTCAAATTTGAATGAGGTTTTGAAAACATCATAAATTGAAGATTTTTGTAAAAACTCATTGAACTTGAAATTTTTCAATGAAAAGTGCTTCCTCTAATATTTTGAGTTAACTTACCAGAAATTATGCAATAATAAAAAACCAATCAGATTTGCAGTGTTTTTTGCTATTAGCCACAGTTGAAGTCATGTTGTTATTATTGTATTTGATATTCAATATGTATGTAATTGAAAAAATAATCTGCAACTTATACTTGTCATACAGAGTAACAATATATGATACATGAATGGTGACATCATTGTTGTGCGCTTGGCAATTTTAAAAAGGAAAAACTTGTATTTTAACTGATAATATGAATTGGAATTTTTCAATGATGTCATAACAGAAAGTAGGTCATCTGCTGCTAGTCGTTTGAAGGAAAAGTACAAGAAAAAGTTTTGAAGGTTTTGTGCAGTAACTTACTTCACTCTAATGCTTTTTCATCAAATTTTAAACTCTAATAAATATATTTGAAGGGAAGAAACTTGTTGATTTTAGAGTTAATGAATAAAATTCAAGATTATCTTTACCAAAATAGGTTTATGATTTTGCTGGTAACTAAAATATATGTCTATAGCCATAATAGGGGCTATGGTTTGTCTGTATAACTTATCTTTCAAGGTTTTTTTTTTTATTATTATCAGAAATTTTTCATTTGCAACTTTTCTCCAACCATCAAACAATCCATGATACTAAATGAATTCTATCTTATGATTTTGCCCATCACTAATATTGTCATTATTGGGTGGTTTGTAGTACACATATTTAAAAGTAGATATATTCAGTATTTCCAAAAAAGGACTTGCATTTATCAATTTTTCAATGTTCTAAATCTAAACTTTCAGTAATAGAGGGGCATTATTTGTGTCTTACAGGAAATTTCCTAAAAAAGCACAACACAGCTTGTTGACCATGTTTGTGCCCACAAATTATGTCCATGTATCTTTTATCAAATTCTAGTCAAATGTTTATTTTAGGGGAATGTAGATGGCAAAGAAAAAGCTGCTGCAACAGTACAAAATACTTATGCAGATGCTTTGATAAAAGGGTATGTACAATACTAAATGTCGTAAATCTTGCCATGAGGAATCCTAACCCAATAATGTCGCAAAACATACACAATTTAACTTTTTTGGGGTAACCTTCCCTGGTGTAAAATTTATTGCAGGAAACATTGTCATGTCTTTGTAAAGTCAACAATTTTAGATGAGACTTATGTGTGTGTATATATATATATATATATATATATATATATATATATATATATATATATATATATATATATATTATGGTGTTTAAACATGTTAAAGGTGTGCGGCATTTTTGTTACTTAAAGATTTTAATTCTTTTTAAATATTTTTTTTACAAAGTTGGCCTTAGTTAGCAAAAAGATAAAGTTACATACATTGTTATGCTTATTATTTAGACAGTTAATAGAGATCATATTACATGTCTGGCTATCTTCTACAGTTTTTGAGTATTTAAACATGGTAGAATTTTTGTTTCTTTCCAGTTTTTCATTCACATATCAGTTTTCTCAAATGTTCTGCTGCATCTGAAATAGCTTTAAATCATAATATCTTGACTTTTTGAACATAAAAATAACATGGGGTCTTCAGATTTTTTTTAATTGCCCTTCAAAATGAGGCCAAGGTCAAAATCAAGGTCATAACAATTTTTTTACCTTTGTGCTTTTGTTTTGATTTCACTTCTTTTAAAGATATTTCACAATGTAAATTTAGATTTTTTTTATTAAAACTGTATTTGTTTTTATTTAGGACAAATCAAACTGCCACAATGCAGTTAAGAAAAAGAGACAACTGGATAGATTTACATTTTCATGTTTTATTGTCTCCATCAATATTGGAAGATCCAGACAAAGATGAAGTTTATATTAAATTTTCCAATCAAGAACTAGGTGGATGGGATTCACTAAAGCATAAAATGGAGAAGATAAAGTATGTATTTTGTGCATTTGTTTGTATATCAGTATCAATTTTAAACAGATAGGGTAATTTCACCATGAGTCGGACACCTTCTTTACATTTCTGTTAGGATATCTCGTTTTAACCAATATAAAAGACAGAGGGTCATTCAGGGACATGTTTTGCGTTTTCGACTAGGTCATGTTAATTCTACAAGTTATTTAGAAATAAAAAACGAAATGTATAAAAAATGTACTTTCACCATGACTTGGACTGCTTTCAACCTAAAGTCGGACACTGGTATTGAATTTGTCAATTTTGTTTAGAATGCAATACATTTGACTTGTTGCAACAATAGTGGCAATAAGAATGATAGGCTAAACTAAGTGATAAAATTACATCATATCAACTGCAATACAAGTACATTTCTTTATTAAGTATGAATTTTTGAATGATTAACCAAAAACAAGATATTATCTCATTAGTGAGGACGAGGTTTGATTGGTTGATAATGATGTTTAACGATGCAACGACAAGTTTGTGGTCAATCAAGACTAAACAGATTTATTACTCTCAGAGAATTAATAATCAAAAACATTTTTGATTAATCTAAGAACAATTTCACGTATGTGTGAGTGTGAGTGTGATGGTTAATTTGTGATGTCCTTGTACTCTGACCAGTCGTTCTATCGGTTTAATTTTAAGCAACGAGTAGGGAAGCAAAAAACGCACCATTTTTAAGTCTAATAGCTATGACCTGGCTGCGGAGCAGACGCTCTAACCTCTACAAGACAGAGTCAGGGGGCGAGATATATTTTCCAACTTGTGTAAAATTGCCATAACACTGAGAACATTTTTATAAGTAAACAACATGGAGACAAACACTGCCTAATCCTATCATTTAATGAAAATGACTTTGATATTATATTCTGCCAGTCCCGTATATGAAATAAAAGCAGGACAAAGATCCAGAGTTTTCTAGAGAATGTCATAATTTAAATGACAGATTGCATATCCTCCAACTTTGACATTATTGTATATACAATTAGCTCAGTAAAGTACAATTTCAGGTGCGAATATAAAATTTTGACTATCAAAATACGCAATGTGTTTTTACATTAGTATGACTTTGTCACTTTGCCACCATCTTTGTTCTTAACGCTCCTGCTAGATAGGTAGTGTGAGATTTTGTACTGTGAACAATGTTCTTGATACATGTTTTTGATGTTATGGTGAAATTCTGACAACAAATGTTCTTGGTCCGAGAACGTGTCACCCAAAGACAGCCATTGAAATTGAATTCATGCTAAAATAATACCCTGCATCCACCTTTACTTAGAATTGCGTAAAGTTCCAGTACTTTGCAAACGAACTCTACAAAGTTATATTTTATTGGAATGACAAGCTTACAGTTCGGAAAAAGCTGTAATAATTTCAGCCTGTCTTACTGCAACAGTGTTTTAAAGTTTTCAACATCGTAATTGGATAACTTAAACAGTTTAAGTTTGATAAGTCTTGGAACAGGAAAAAATTTGCAACTAAGTCATTAAAAGAAAGCTTGGGTAGACTATTTCTATTGTTGGATTCAACAGTTAGCCACCAGCAAAGTTTGGGTTAGGTTGGTTTTATGGTGTATAACGCCCCAATTTAAAATCATATAGAAGTGATTTTTAATGATGGAGAAAGGTTCGAGTGCTGGAAGATCTTTCTTAGATAGGGCAAGAACCACAACCCCAACAAGATGGCTCAAGTAATCTGTACATGTACAAAGATTGTCACAAGCAAAGCAAGGATGTATTTTATGACGATCTTGCCTTTTCCAATAAAACAATAAAAGCTGAACAATAAAATGATTCTTTAATATTAAATGCAATTTACTAGACAAATATGTAACATATTTTTGTTCAGGTTAATCACTGAAGTTTTAACAGCTCATGAATGTCCTACTGATCTGTAAAATGATTAAAAAAATTTTCAGTTGTGTTTGTGTAGTCCACATTGCTTGAAACAATTATCTAAACTTGATTTATCTCTGAAACATGCGTAATTCTTTTGCTATTTGTTTCCTTTTTTTCTCTATTTTTTTTTTCTGTTTTTTCTCGATTCTTTCCTGTTTTCTTCATTCTTTCTCCTCTAGTTTTCTTTTCTTTTCCTCTGCTTCTGCAAGCTTTTTTTGATAGGCTTTGTCTGATGTGATAACAAAATATCCTCCTGGTTTAGGTTTCTGTGTTTTCTTTGTTCGCTAAAAACAAGGTAATGGAAACAGGTCGGTGTCAATTTCATTACTAAGGTTTGATTTCAGGGATAAATCTTTGTATGATTTCCAAGTTTTGTAAGTGGCATCATTGATTTCAATACCATCTAAATATGCAGCTGTAAATTTGAGTTGTAACTCGGTACTAAGAGTTGATTCGAATACGGATAGTGCCATTTCTGGTGTACATTGTTGCAGTGTACTTTCTGTTTGTTTCTGAGAGTTGTTGGCAATAAGGGAAATGCTACCATCATTTGTAATACATTGTGGTAAACCTGTAACGTGTACCTCATTAGACGTTGTCAGTGGAACAGTCAATGTCAGGATTTCATTTCCAAAGGCTGTCTTTAAAGCTTGATTTTCTGTTGGGTCATTCAGTATGTCAGATTCATTTCAGTCATATACATGGTCAGCAAGAACTTTATTTGAGTCAACTGATTCATCAACTAACAGCAAGTATGTTAGACAGGTTACATGTGTGGTTGCCAGTACTTCAGAAAGGCTTTTTTGTCTGATCAGATAGTACATTAGACATGCAAGGTATCTGATCTGATTGTACATTAAACAAGTCGGTTACATTGTCTGCTCTATGTCTGTTAAGTCAGTACTCTGTATTTAACGTAAATGTATGGTCAGTCACTAGGTTGGTCAATTCAGTTGTTTGAGTAGTCACTACATTGCCAGAACTGTTAATCGGTCTCATGTGACTCCGGTATGTCAACTCATTATGTTCATCCCCTAGAAGCATGATGAGTGTCATTGTTGCCGGTTTTCGTTTCTGAGGTATACAATGTAGATGGCTTAAAAGCGTCATTAGGTATCGCCTGGGGATTAAAGGGGCAAATACCTGTTGCTTTAAATCCACTGAGAATATTTGTGGTGGTCATAGAGTAAGTCCACGCTTTAGAAAACATTCGAAAAAATTGCACGTGACCAATAGACATCCTGGTATAACTTGCATATATTCATCAAGAAGAAAATTCCATTTAGATTTCAGTGACTTAAATACACTACGATCCATCGGCTGTGTCCAGTTACTGGTTTTACTTGGGGGCTCAATTAACATAATATTTGATTCTCGAGCTTCCTCTGTAAACTCAACAAAATTGTGGGAATCATGCCCGTCAATGACCATTAGCTGGGGCCTTTCAGGACCACTATTTGAAAGAAATGTATTTTTAAACCACAACTTAGCAATACCTGTTTTTGTCCAACCTGAGTTGGATACACTTATATTAGTTCCAGGTGGAGCATTTTCAGAATCGTAACCCTGCAGACACCTTTTTGTTAAACCAGGTAAAATGACGTGTGGAGGAATAACATCACCAGAACCATTCCCACATGCAATCACAGTCAACATTTCTTTAGAATTTGAAGTCTTACTATGAACGGTTTTAGAACCTCTCTTATCTAAAACTTTCACAGGTTTGTGATTTGGACTAAGTCCTGTTTCATCCATATTCCAAACAAGATGTGAGCAACTGTTAAAAATCGTTTTCATCCATAATAACTTTCAGAGTACTGAAATATTGTGCGATCCGCTCCCTTGTCATTGCAATGTGCCTACTTGCTGCCGTTGCTTCTGGTGAGCGAAGCGAAAGACTAGGGTGTCGTTGCTTAAAATTGGCATGCCACTTTTCAGATGGGATTTCTTTTTTGAATTTTAAAACCCCTTTAGGCTGCTAACACACCAGCTGCTCTCATAAAATTTCTTCTCAAAAACACAACACCAAATACAAATCTTTCAATAGTTTGGTTTTTCAGAAACGATTCATCTTCGGGCGAAAAAGTTGTGGACTTCCCCAATCTAGCACCATCTTTGACCCTCCCAGAAACCCTATCTGCTAATGTCAATTTGGGTACCAAAAAAGTTTTTGCAGCTTCACGTATAGACAAGGCTCCATTCCTTACTGCAGTCAGAGCAGATGTTAAATCTGTTTGTGTGTAATTGCGACTGGCCATACTCTACAAGAATCAAAAATGTTTTTATTAGACAATACAAAGTCGATGAAATTCTGAAAATGTTTATTGGAGAATGGTAAGGACACTTTGAAAGAAAAAACTTAAACAAAATATAATAAAAAAGAAGTATGCAGTTATGTTAAATGCTCATTTCAATAGAATTTAGATCCATTTCCAAGTTTTTAAATGATTTCCTCCTTCTGGTGGAAATTACAATTGAAGCCAACATTCCCTTTCTGTCGGGCCCAATCCTGTTACTTTGAACCTCCGCAGGATAATGAAACTTAATATAAATTTTTCCAACAATATTAGTAGTATCCATAATGTATGACAATTTTCTAGCCTGATCTCTCGTTATATATGCACGTCTTCTGTCCCCATCCATTACCGCTACGGCATATTTATCTTTTGGGTTATTCGGCTCTATTAATAATGTATAGGCAACCCCAATGACCAGCTCTCTACAACCCCAATGATGCATACCGCATGCAATAATACTGGGTAATTTGATTGCTGAATTTTTTTCATTCTACTGAAAAGAATAACAAAAACATCAGGAGTATTAAAAAATGAGAGAGAAAAAAAAAAGAAAGAAATTAGGATATAAAATTATAGTAAAAAAAAATAAAAACTTAAATAAAAAGTTAAGAGACAAAAAGATCAAAATTAAAAACAACCAGAAACTTATATCTAGATCTTTAAAAATTACAAATTAAATTCATAAATGGAATATTGTCAAATATCACTGTAAAAGATAAAAGTATTGTTTGAGATATTTATGACAAATATTTGGGGTTTTTTGCTAAAATTTTGGCTGCATCTTGAGTCAGACACTGTGTCCATCTCAAGGTTAAATTCATATCGTTGCATTTTTTTCTCGAACCAGTCAAATAACATTTTAATCTTCAAAAGATTTTGTTTTTTTCTGAGAGAAAATGTATTTTATTTGTATTACAGAGTGTTATATATGTAATATTTAAAAGAATATCATTTATTATTACTTACCAAACAAAGATGATCATGGTAAAATTAAGTATTGAAAAATCCAAAATTCACTGTGGAACCACGTTGAATTTGGCGGGTCGTAAAAAAGAGAAACAAGTGATATGAAGACTAAACTAATCTATAAATTTCAGAAGTATATGACGACTGCATTTAAGCTGATTCATTCCTGTTCCATTTTGTATGTTTTTTTTTTTTTTTTTTTTTTGCTATATATATCGTCTGACTCTTGGTAGTTGTCCAACCTATGGTGAAATTACTCTATAGAATAATTAAAAAATGGATTGAAGGTAAAAATTAAGTTGATAACCTAATTTTTTAAGTCACCCCCAACATAGTTGGGGTGACTTATTGATTTACCCTTTATTATTATTATTATTATTATTATTATTCCCTATTTTTCCGCCACACTTTTGTAAACACCATAGCTCAAAGAAACTAGACATTGAGTTTGAGCAGGGCTCAATCGCTGGGTAAGTCACTACCAAAGGTGGCAACCTTTTACATTAGAAAAGAATTGAGTGTTAGTAGTATCAATGATTGATATATTTGATTGAAGATAAAGGTATAATAACTTTTGGAAATTATTGTTTATGCACAGATGCTATATACAGTGGAGTTCATCTATAACGAAGACGGATGTACGAATTTAGGCCTATAACGAACTAGAAAAAATTCCCCGACCAATTTACTATATAATTAATGTTTAATTGAATTGCTTATTACGAATTGGCCTATAACGAAAAAATGCCTATAACGTAGTAAATTTCACGTCCCGTGAAAAAAATAGAACGGTAAATATATGGTGTATAATGAAGTCACTAAAATTGATCCTAATTATGACTTACCGTCGACAACAGATTAAAAAGAAACCACTTCAAAACATGTAACCGACCAGACAGTAAGCGTGGATGTCATGATAGGATCATAGGTGTTAAATTACACCGAAATTAACATCTTTGATGTTATACCTTCACGTGTTTATTCAAAACTCACTGATCTTAACGAGAGGCACGCCGAGGGTTTAGTGAAGCTTGTGAAAAGTTATTTTAATGAATGAAATTGTGTGTGACAGTTTAATCATTTCGTAAATAAATAGGGAAAGTGCCTATGAATCGACCTTATGTGGATACCCAGGAAGATGTGAGTGAAAAAATATATGACAGTTTGTCGGATCTAGAAACATTTTTATGCAGCCGAAAATTTGTGAAACGTCAAAAATTAACGACTTCTTTTTAGCATGTGTTAGTGATAAGTGTTCAGAATGTGGCTTTTAAATGGATTTAAATTATTTTCCGAAAAGTAACATGGATTTACATTGTGACATTTAAAGAGATATAATTTTCCAATAAATTTTCGCAACGGATTAAAGTCACATGTTTTCAACAATTTGGATTAATTTAATGTTATAATATAAAAAAATACATATCAGATTGTGAGAAAGAAATATTGATTGAATTAACTAATTTTTATCTGGAGTTGTTTTGTTTTTTGTTTTTTTTTTCTTGAGTTTACTGAAAGTACAACAGATAGAACTTTACCGGCTAATAAAGCTAATGGATGGTTAAATGCTTAATATATATACATGTTATATTTATGACGGTTCGCGATTATTATTGATTATCTTAAACAAAAAATCAAAATTGATAAATTATATTTTATTTTTAATAAAAAAAATATTAGCATTAACCATATATTAGCTTTAATTTGTTTTATCGTCTTCTACTTCCGGTTTATGCGATACACATTGACAAAGGGAGATAACTCGTCTCTGCATTCTCCAAAACGATACTGGGGCTGCAAAATTGTTTAAAACAAAATATGCCTATAACGAAGTCCATTAAGCCGTCCCCTGGACTTCGTTATAGCCGAACTCCACTGTAATTATGATGTTTCCAACTTTGTGTTGCCATATGTAAAGCATCTCAAATTAAAACCTATAAACCAGGTTTCAACAGAATTGTCTAATTACTCTTAAAATCATCTAAAAACTCAATGAGCCATAAAAATAAGGTCACACTGACCTATTTTGTATTGAAACACATGAACATCTTAAGCTGAACTTACAAACGAAGTTTCACCAAAATTGTCCTTTTAACTTTAAATTGCCATACATTTCATAGGGAACAATTGTACAAAGTTCCATTTCATTCTATCAAATGGTGTTTCAGAAATGCTGTTTACAAAAATTCATTCAATAACTCTGAAAATAACAAAGAAAATCATTGGACTGTGAAAATAAGGTAACAATGTCTGACTTCATGGTACAACATGTAGAGCATCTAAAATCATACCTATAAAACAAATTTCTTCAAGATTGGTCAATGAGTTTCTTTTCTAGAGTGCAAAATCTGTAGAGTGTGACATGGTTATTATCTCCCTTTCTATTTTAAGCAATCAGATGTGACCCCCAAAAGGCACTTGTAGGGAACAAGTGTACAAAATTTCATCACATTCCACCAAACCATTTTTGAGCTATGCTGTTTACAAAAGTGTGGCGAAAAAAGTTAATTCAATAGCTCTTAAAATAACAAAGAAAATCCCTGGACCATGAAAGTGAGGTCCAAACTTGTTTGAAATTTAGATAGTGTCTGAAATCAATGCTAACTAATCATCCATTGTTCTTGTTTTGAAGATTTGGGACTGACTGCTAAGACCAATTAAGCCTCCTTTTTTGATATGCCTTTGTAAATGGGTCCAGATCAAAGTCATTACCTAGATTTTATTACGTTGGGGGTTTTTCTACTATATTAAATAATTCTGAAAATAATTCAATGCAGACTTGAAGTTTTAATTCTTTTTACGTTAAAGGTCACAGTTATGGCCTTATTAAGGAAACAAACCTTTAATTGCTTTACCCTGACTATTTGAAAAGATTAAAACCATGATGATGAGATTATTTATTTTAAAATTTTCATTATGCTTAAATTTTTTTTTTTAATTTTTTGTTTTTGTTGTTATTTAAAATATTTTTTTAGATATAAATCCATTATGAACTTTGTTTTTATTTACAAAAGGTTTAACTAATTGTGTCAGTACATGAATAATTCAGTACATATACTTTATCCAAAAATAAATAAATAAATAAATAATAAGGAAAGAAGTTACTTCCCCTTGTCATAATATGGATCATCATTGAAATAAGAGGAAGGTTACCTACTTCTCAGATATTTCTTTTCTGATGTACAGAAACCTGTTTTTCATAGAATTCCAGTGACTCTTTCTTAGCCCAATATTTGATGTCTTTTTGCAGATAAAATACAGATTTTAATTTCTGGCATTTTGTATCAATGTTATTTAACATGAAACCAGGGTAAAAAGCGAGAGGCAGGACTTTATTTAAACAATTTTGTTTAAATTAAAATACCTGAGCTATCATCAAATATAATTACTTTTAGTTTCAAGGTTACAATTTCTTAGTTAATTTTTTCAATTTCTAATTATAATGTTAGTCAAAATTTTTGTTCATTAGGGAGTCATATTATGGCACCCCATTACATAAAACACTTATTATCATCAAACGTTAAAATCCATGTATAAAAATTAAAATTTAAAATTAAAATTTAATTGCATTATTACTGTGACAGCTTTACTTGTCTGTTCCACATTCAATGAAAATTCTACAACCTTCTCTTTGTAACATATTGTTTGTCTGAGAAAGGGTTATATATTATATTTATTAAGAGAGTGATTCATGTTTAAATAGAGATATGATTAAGTGCATGTAATTAATGATTAACAAAAATATTTAATATTGGTCCTGATATGGATGCTATCATTTTTAGCTCACCTGACCGAAAGGTCATGTGAGCTTATGGCATGGTGCAGCATGTGCATGTGCGTGCATTTCTCCTCCAAAACTGCTGGACAGATTTTAATGATACTTGGTCAGAAGCATATATGGGCAGGTGCAATTCAAATTTGTTCATGGCATTGCCATGGCTACCAAAACTAGGTCAAGGTGACCTAGGGGTCCAAAAATCTTAAAAAATCTTCTTCTCTGAAACCGATGATGGTAGAAAAAATCTGATGTGATATTTGGATTTTCTAGGGTCTTAAGCCTAAAGTTTGTTCATTTCGTGAAATTTGGTCGAAAATGGGTTACGCATTTTTGCGTTTAATTTAAAAAATTTAATAAAATGGCTTCAAATTGTTATAACTTGACTATTTGAACATGGGGTTTTCAGTTTTGACTTTTTCTTTAAATGACCTTTCATTTAGGTCAAGGTCATAAATCAAGGTCATGACCTAATTTGTGATTTATGCAGTTTTAGGCTATTTTCTTGCAATTATTAAGAGATATATGAATTCAAACCATTGTTAAGATGTTCCCCATGACAAAATTTGAAAAGGTACCAAGTTTTGTAACTATAAGGTAATCCATGTAGGAGTTGTTGCCCCTGAAATGTTATTTTTGGCTTATAAATACTAAAATTGTGCATTAGCTTGAAAACTATGAGCTTTTTGTATAGGCATGTATATTAGAATATTGTAGGTATTGATATGACAGTTATTGTGATATATGGTTCAAGGTCATATGTTGAAAGGTCAAGGTCATAGCTGCATACATGTTCCGAAACTGTGAATTATCTTAAAAACTATTATCTTTTTGTATATGCATGTATATTAGAATATTGTAAGTATTGATATGACAATCATTTTGAAATATGGTTCAAGGTCATACATTCAAAGGTCAGGTCATAGCTGCATAAGTGTACTGAAATTGTTAATTTTCTTGAAAACTGTTATCTTTTTGTACAAGCATGTATATTAGAATATTGTAGGTATTGAAATGACAATCATTTCGATATATGGTTCATTTTCATATGTTGAAAGGTCAAGGTCATATCTGTAGAAGAAGACTGAAATTGTTAATTATCTTGAAAACTATGAACTTTTTGTATAGGCATATATATTAGAATATTGTAAGTATTGATATGATGATCATTTTTGATATATGGTTCAAGTTCATATGTTCAAAGATCAAAATCATTGCTGGAAAACCATATGGTTAATGATTTGGAAATTATTCATTGTACTATAGTTAAATCATGCATATGAGCTATTTATAAATGAAATGTGACTAGTCATTTCTGATTAATTATTGCAGGATTTTCCAAACTTTAGGAATTTTGTGAACTTTTTGTAATTAAGTTCTTTGGAAAGTTTTGGACATTTCCTCAGGTGAGCGTTAAGGCCCATGGGCCTCATGTTCATGATACATACTTTGGAAACAAAGATTTTTATATACAATAACAATAACATTTTGTTGTAAGGGTAGCTAAACTTTGCATAACAATAACCTGAGAACATTATTTTGTATTTGTAGGCATGTTGAAGATGGATATTACTTATATCACATAGTTGTTAACATTCCACCAGCATCAGCTCATCAACGTTTTAGTTACAACTATGCAGTCAAACATGAAGGCTACTTAAATCTAGAGTATTTCCATGTCAAATATTCAAGTTCACGTGATAATGCTCGTGCTTTTTCCATACCCTATAATTCTGGTAAAGGTAAGAAACACTGTATGAACTATGCCAACAGAAAAAGATTAAAAAAGGAGAAAAAATGTCTTTACTAGACATATTTATGTTTAATAGGGGTAAAATAACAGGACGTACCATTTCCACATATTGGCTTTTATAAATACTAAATAACAAGTGGGTAGTGAGTATTGTGTTTCTTTCACATTCAGAATAAGATACAATGTTCTGGTAGCTACTAGTTGATGAAAGTGACTAACTGTTGGTTTAATTATTTTATTATGAGGGTAAGTTTCTCAATTTTATCTTCAGATGGGAATTTAATTTCTTTATTATTTTGATTTGGTAAAAATTCCAAATAAATTTAGATTTTCCAACAAGCATTTTCTTTGAGGATGCCCTCTTATAGTATTTAATACTAATGGAATTTTCCTATAGTTTATAAAGCTGTAAAGGGTCTTGCCATGTCTCATGTGATATGTGGCATGTTAAAACACCCTCCCAGCACATTGCCATAAGTACTTCGTAGGTAAAAATTTCTACCACTTCATCTATAGCTGGTGACATCTTGATATAAGTGAAATATTCTTGACTGGGATGTAAAACCCAATTAAATCAATCAATCCTATAGGCTGATAAGTGTAAATTCAGCTTCATCTTTTTATTTCTCATTAATTTCAGTTGAATTCTTTCTTGGAACAACATTTTATTTTTGGCATTCAAGAGGCATGTCAATGCATGTTTGTGAAAATTATGACCTCTCCTCTGACACTACTGGTCAAATTTGAACCAAATATACCTTAAATGATGGTCCAAGCTGGCCATCTTTACTTTATATAGGAAAGCTAAATAGCTGTTACAGATTTAAATATTGGTTGACTTCATGCATACCGGTAGTTTTTCTGACAAGAAATCATTTTAGAAAATTTCAAATATTTGAAATCCGTTATTAGATTGTTTTAATATAGCAAAGATAATAGCCGTATTCGACTGGTCGTTTTCCATTTAGCAAGAGGCTCTTCCATTAAACGATATTTTCCCACCTTTATTTTTGACCAGTCAGATCACAGAATATAGTTTTGTATTTGTCATTCGACTGGTAAAGTGCTCAACACACTTTTTACTTCTAAAAACACTGTTGTTCACGAAGTTCGAGTTGAGAACAACTTACCAGTCGAATAACAAACGTGAAGTTGATGTCTTTAGTCTGGTTGGTCAAAAATAAAGGTGGGAAAATATCGTTTAATGGAAGAGCCTCTTGCTGAACTGAAAACGACCAGTCGAATACGGCTATTGCTAAATGAAGTTTGTTTCCTAGTGCAGTTTCTGGCACCTGGGACCAAAATTGAGATTCACTGAAAATTAACACATGCATTCCTAAGAATTTGCTATGTTGAATGAAATAACAAAAATACATATGCCTGGGTTGCCTTTTTTTGGTAGTGTCACTAGTGTTTGTTAAACAATTGCTATCCATCTTCGTCCATCATCCATTGTTGGTCTTGCATTGTGCATTGTGCGTAATCTTTTTACATTTTAGTTTTCTCCAAAACTACTTGGCCAAATTTAATGAATCTTGGTTACTATTATTGCCTGGGTGAAGCCCTTTCAGATTTGCACAAATGAAAGAATTATAATACCTTGGGGCCCCATAAGGGGAAAATAGGGAAAAACTTTCTCCTCTGAATGTACAAGAGATATACCTTAGTTATTTCATTTACAACATTCTTTGGTCATCTAGTTTCAGATTTGCACAAATGGTAGCCATGGGGCTCAAAATTGGGAAATGGCAAGGCACTTAGTTGGGAAATTGCTGAAAATTAGATATTTGTCAATATATCTTGAAAACTTATTAAGTTTTTGAATAGGCATGTATATAAGAATATTGAAGGTATTTATTCAGTGATCAAAGGTCAAGGACATAGCTGCAAAAAAAGACTAAAAATGTTAATTATCTTGAAAATTATTAAACTTTTGATAGGAATGTATATATTAGTACAGTCGACTCTCGTTAATTTGAAATCGGTTAAATCGAAATGATATAAACGGTCCCGTCAGATCGCTATGTATTTCTATGCAAATTTTTGTGTTTAAAATCGAAATACCAAAATTCGAAATTTTGCTTAAATCGAAGTAAATTTTCAGTCCAGATAACAAAATATAATGAAAATTCCAACGTTTAAATCGAAATATACTTTCCTTGTTTATTGTAGTTTGGATTTGTTTAAACAACAAGTTGAAACTAAGCGGCAAAATAAAAAAAAAAACAATTACATGTACACAAAAATATTTTATCTTAAAAATGTTGATTTATACCTGAAATAATTAATCCGTCTCTTGTTAAAGAAGTATCGGTTTACTTTGAAGATTTATATCCGACTCAAAATACACATGAAAAAAGGAAGTCGGTATCCCATGCTATTTTCACGATTTTCTCTTCCGGTCAGGTCATGGTAAACTGTCTGTCAGTAAAAGGAAAAATTTCATTGGTGTAAAATTAAAAAGTGGGCAGTCCATTCTTCCACAGTCATTGATCACAAGAATACAAAACGTTAATTGCCACGCTTAAACTTAATTAATCTGTCGAGCCAAATGGTATACACCATTCAGCTACTGTGACATGGCAAGCCATGATTTCAATAATCACAAAGGTCAGACGCTAAGGATTACAGATGAAGAAGTCATGATTATGAATAAATGAAACTTTAACTGATCCTGCCCGATGATAGTCATTTCAATGGAACCAATGTGTAGCTTTCGGTGAAGTTTCCGATTTGCTTAAAAATTATTTTTAATTTCTAATGTTTAATTTAATCTTAATCATAAATTTTCAGTGTCAATTGTAAGCATTATAATACGTAACAGCATATACGTAACGTCAATAGAGGAAGGCTTTACTTTTAGAGTTAACTCCCGTTTCTGATCGTCAGTGATCAAAACGCTTAATTCGAAATTCGGATAAATCAAATTTTTCATCTGACCCCTTCAGTTTTGAATTAACGAGAGTCAACTGTATATTGTTTTTATTGACATGACAATCATTTTGATATATGGATCAAGGTCATACATTCAAAGGTCAATGTCATAGCAGCATAAGAAGACTACGATTGTTAATCTTGAAAACCATTAACTTTTTGTATAGGCATGTGTATTAAAATATTGAAGGCATTGACATGATGATCATTTTAATATATATATATATATATGGGTCAAGGTCATATGTGCAAAGATCAGGTCATAGCACAATAAGAAAATTTAAATTGCTAATTTTCTTGAAAACTTAACTTTAAATAGGTATGTATATACATGTATGAACATTGTAAGCATTTATATGACAATAATTTTGATATGTTCCAAGGTCATAGGTCTAAGTTCAAGGTCATAGATGCATACAGAGATTTAAATTATAACTATCTTGAAAACTTTTTGTATATGCATGCATATTACAGTATTGTAGATATTGCTAAAATGATTTTTTTATACAGTTGAATCTCGTTATTGTGAAATGCAAGAAGTTTGACTTATCAGGAGTTCAAGATAAGTGATGTTAAAAAGGCAAAGAAAGGGAAAAAACTCATCCAGGCCTATCGAAAGTCACTTCCGGTTTTATCTTTTCAAACTGTATCACCATTTTATCATATGCCATATGTATTACAACATATATATATTTAAAAAATCAGAAGATTTTTTGTTACATAGTTCAACATAAATGTACAATTCTATGAAACAGTGATATGGTAGTCAATGTGAGATGCTAATGTTTACAAAATTCTCAGTATTTACTGATCTATATCTATTTTAAAATGTGAGAAGCAAGTCGGCTAAAAAATAGTATTGAGTGATCATTTTGAAGTATTGAAGTATAAGATTTTCTTTTTTACTCAAAATCTGTCAATAACTAATTGCACTGGAGTGCTTTGGTCCCCATACCAGTTTCACTTTGTTTACATTAATTTTCCCAAGCTTCTGGTTGTTTTGATTGATGTTCACATCACACAATCATGATTTCAAGCTTGGTAGTAATTAAAATTAATCTTCTTGATGGTTTTTAGCTCACCTGAGCTGAAAGCTCAGATGAGCTATTGCTATCCATCTTCGTCCGTCGTGCGTCGTCCGTTGTGCGTAAACTTTTTACATTTTAATCTTCTCCTCCAAAACCACTGGGCCAAATTTAATGAAACTTGGTAACCATCATGCTTGGGTGACGCCCTTTCAGATTTGCAGAAATGAAGGAGTTATGTCCCCTTGGGGCCCCATAAAGGGGGAAATAGTGAAAAACTTTTAAAATCTTCTCCTCTGAACCTACAAAAGATATACCTTAGTTATTTCATTTTTAACATCCTTAGGTCAACTATTTTCAGATATGCACAAATGGTAACCATGGGCCTCAAAAGGGGGAAATTATAAGGCACCGAGTGGGGAAATTGCTAAAAATTATATATTTGTCACTATATCTTAAAAACTAATAACTTTTTGTATAGGCATGTATATTACAATATTGTAGGAAATGACATGATGATCATTTTGATATATGGTTCAAGGTCATATGTAGAAAGGTCAAGGTCACAGCTGCAAAAGAAGACTTCAATTGCTAATTATCTTGAAAACTATTAACTTTTTGTATAGGCATGTATATTAGAATATTGTAGGTTTTGACATGACGATCATTTTGATATATGGTTCAAGGTCATTTGTGGAAAGGTCAAGGTCACAGCTTTAAAAGAAGACTTAAATTGCTAATAATCTTGAAAACTATTAACTTTTTGTATAGGCATGTGTATTAGAATATTGTAGGTATTGACATGACGATAATTTTGATATATGGATCAAGTTCAAATGTGGTAAGGTCAAGGTCACAGCTGCAAAAGAAGACTTAAATTGCTAATTATCTTGAAAACTATTAACTTTTTGTATAGGCATGTATATTAAATTATTGTAAGCATTGACATGACGATCATTTTGATATATGTTTCAAGGTCATATGTTGAAAGGTCAAGGTCACAGCTGCAAAAGAAGACTTAAATTGCTAATAATCTTGAAAACTATTAACATCTTTGGATAGGCATGTATATTAGAATATTGTAGGTATTGACATGACGATCATTTTGATATATGGTTCAAGGTCATATGTTGAAAAGTCATGGTCACAGCTTTAAAAGAAGACTTAAATTGCTAATTATCTTGAAAACTATTAACTTTTTGTATAGGCATGTGTATTAGAATATTGTAGGTATTGACATGACGATCATTTTGATATATGGATCAAGTTCATATGTGGTAAGGTCAAGGTCACAGCTGCAAAAGAAGACTTAAATTGCTAATTATCTTGAAAACTATTAACTTTTTGTATAGGCATGTATATTAGAATATTGTAAGCATTGACATGACGATCATTTTGATATATGGTTCAAGGTCATATGTTGAAAGGTCAAGGTCACAGCTGCAAAAGAAGAATTAAATTGCTAATAATCTTGAAAACTATTAACTTTTTGTATAGGCATGTATATTAGAATATTGTAGGTATTGACATGAAGATCATTTTGATATATGGATCAAGGTCATATGTGGTAAGGTCAAGTTCACAGCTGCAAAAGAAGACTTAAATTGCTAATTATCTTGAAAACTATTAACTTTTTGTATAGGCATGTATATTAGAATATTATAGGTTTTGACATGACGATCATTTTGATATATGGATCAAGGTCATATGTGGTAAGGTCAAGGTCACAGCTTTAAAACAAGACTTAATTGCTAATTATCTTGAAAACTATTAACTTTTTGTATAGGCTTGTATTTTAGAATATTGTAAGCATTGACATGACTATCATTTTGATATATGGTTCAAGGTCATATGTTGAAAGGTCAAGGTCACAGCTGCAAAAGAAGACCTTAATTGCTAATTATCTTGAAAACTATTAACTTTTTGTTTAGGAATGTATATTAGAATATTGTAGTTATTGACATGACAATCATTTTGATGTATGGATCAAGGTCATATGTGGTAAGGTCAAGATCACAGCTGCAAAAGAAGACTTAAATTGCTAATTATCTTGTAAACTATTAAATTTTTGTATAGGCATGTGTATTAGTATATTGTAGGCATTGACATGACGATCATTTTGATATATGGTTCAAGGTCATATGTTGAAAGGTCAAGGTCACAGCTGCAAAAGAAGACTTAAATTGCTAATTATCTTGAAAACTATTAACTTTTTGTATAGGGTGTATATTAGAATATTGTAGGTATTGACATGACGATCATTTTGATATATGGATCAAGGTCATGTGTGGTAAGGTCAAGGTCACAGGTGCAAAAGAAGACTTAAATTGCTAATTATCTTGAAAACTATTAACTTTTTGGATAGGCATGTATATTAAATTATTGTAAGCATTGACATGACGATCATTTTGATATATGGTTCAAGGTCATATGTTGAAAGGTCAAGGTCACAGCTGCAAAAGAAGACGTAAATTGCTAATAATCTTGAAAACTATTAACTTTTTGTATAGGCATGTATATTAGAATATTGTAGGTATTGACATGACGATCATTTTGATATATGGTTCAAGGTCATATGTTGAAAAGTCAAGGTCACAGCTTTAAAAGAAGACTTAAATTGCTAATAATCTTGAAAACTATTAACTTTTTGTATAGGCATGTGTATTAGAATATTGTAGGTATTGACATGACGATCATTTTGATATATGGATCAAGTTCAAATGTGGTAAGGTCAAGGTCACAGCTGCAAAAGAAGACTTAAATTGCTAATTATCTTGAAAACTATTAACTTTTTGTATAGGCATGTATATTAAATTATTGTAAGCATTGACATGACGATCATTTTGATATATGGTTCAAGGTCATATGTTGAAAGGTCAAGGTCACAGCTGCAAAAGAAGACTTAAATTGCTAATAATCTTGAAAACTATTAACCTCTTTGGATAGGCATGTATATTAGAATATTGTAGGTATTGACATGACGATCATTTTGATATATGGTTCAAGGTCATATGTTGAAAAGTCATGGTCACAGCTTTAAAAGAAGACTTAAATTGCTAATTATCTTGAAAACTATTAACTTTTTGTATAGGCATGTATATTAGAATATTGTAGGTATTGACATGACGATCATTTTGATATATGGATCAAGGTCATGTGTGGTTAGGTCAAGGTCACAGCTGCAAAAGAAGACTTAAATTGCTAATTATCTTGAAAACTATTAACTTTTTGTATAGGCATGTATATTAGAATATTGTAAGCATTGACATGACGATCATTTTGATATATGGTTCAAGGTCATATGTTGAAAGGTCAAGGTCACAGCTGCAAAAGAAGACTTAAATTGCTAATAATCTTGAAAACTATTAACTTTTTGTATAGGCATGTATATTAGAATATTGTAGATATTGACATGATGATCATTTTGATATATGGTTCAAGGTCATATGTTGAAAAGTCAAGGTCACAGCTTTAAAAGAAGACTTAAATTGCTAATAATCTTGAAAACTATTAACTTTTTGTATAGGCATGTGTATTAGAATATTGTAGGTATTGACATGACGATCATTTTGATATATGGATCAAGTTCATATGTGGTAAGGTCAAGGTCACAGCTGCAAAAGAAGACTTAAATTGCTAATTATCTTGAAAACTATTAACTTTTTGTATAGGCATGTATATTAGAATATTGTAAGCATTGACATGACGATCATTTTGATATATGGTTCAAGGTCATATGTTGAAAGGTCAAGGTCACAGCTGCAAAAGAAGAATTAAATTGCTAATAATCTTGAAAACTATTAACTTTTTGTATAGGCATGTATATTAGAATATTGTAGGTATTGACATGAAGATCATTTTGATATATGGATCAAGGTCATATGTGGTAAGGTCAAGTTCACAGCTGCAAAAGAAGACTTAAATTGCTAATTATCTTGAAAACTATTAACTTTTTGTATAGGCATGTATATTAGAATATTATAGGTTTTGACATGACGATCATTTTGATATATGGATCAAGGTCATATGTGGTAAGGTCAAGGTCACAGCTTTAAAACAAGACTTAATTGCTAATTATCTTGAAAACTATTAACTTTTTGTATAGGCATGTATTTTAGAATATTGTAAGCATTGACATGACTATCATTTTGATATATGGTTCAAGGTCATATGTTGAAAGGTCAAGGTCACAGCTGCAAAAGAAGACTTAAATTGCTAATAATCTTGAAAACTATTAACTTTTTGTATAGGCATGTATATTAGAATATTGTAAGCATTGACATGACGATCATTTTGATATATGGTTCAAGGTCATATGTTGAAAGGTCAAGGTCACAGCTGCAAAAGAAGAATTAAATTGCTTATAATCTTGAAAACTATTAACTTTTTGTATAGGCATGTATATTAGAATATTGTAGGTATTGACATGAAGATCATTTTGATATATGGATCAAGGTCATATGTGGTAAGGTCAAGTTCACAGCTGCAAAAGAAGACTTAAATTGCTAATTATCTTGAAAACTATTAACTTTTTGTATAGGCATGTATATTAGAATATTATAGGTTTTGACATGACGATCATTTTGATATATGGATCAAGGTCATATGTGGTAAGGTCAAGGTCACAGCTTTAAAACAAGACTTAATTGCTAATTATCTTGAAAACTATTAACTTTTTGTATAGGCATGTATTTTAGAATATTGTAAGCATTGACATGACTATCATTTTGATATATGGTTCAAGGTCATATGTTGAAAGGTCAAGGTCACAGCTGCAAAAGAAGACCTTAATTGCTAATTATCTTGAAAACTATTAACTTTTTGTTTATGAATGTATATTAGAATATTGTAGTTATTGACATGACAATCATTTTGATGTATGGATCAAGGTCATATGTGGTAAGGTCAAGATCACAGCTGCAAAAGAAGACTTAAATTGCTAATTATCTTGTAAACTATTAACTTTTTGTATAGGCATGTGTATTAGTATATTGTAGGCATTGACATGACGATCATTTTGATATATGGTTCAAGGTCATATGTTGAAAGGTCAAGGTCACAGCTGCAAAAGAAGACTTAAATTGCTAATTATCTTGAAAACTATTAACTTTTTGTATAGGGTGTATATTAGAATATTGTAGGTTTTGACATGATGATCATTTTGATATATTTATCAAGGTCAAATGTGGTAAGGTCAAGGTCACAGCTGCAAAAGAAGACTTAAATTGCTAATTATCTTGAAAACTATTAACTTTTTGTATAGGCATGTATATTAGAATATTGTAGGTTTTGACATGACGATCATTTTGATATATGGTTCAAGGTCATTTGTGGAAAGGTCAAGGTCATAGCTTCAAAAGAAAACTTAAATTGCTAATTATCTTGAAAACTATTAACTTTTTGTATAGGCATGTATATTAGAATATTGTAGTTATTGACATGACGATCATTTTGATATATGGTTTAATGTCATATGTTGAAAGTTCAAGGTTACAGCTGCAAAAAAAAAAAGACTTAAATTACTAATTATCTTGAAAACTATTAACTTTTTGTATAGGCATGTGTATTAGTATATTGTAGGCATTGACATGACGATCATTTTGATATATGGTTCAAGGTCATATGTTGAAAGGTCAAGGTCACAGCTGCAAAAGAAGACTTAAATTGCTAATTATCTTGAAAACTATTAACTTTTTGTATAGGGTGTATATTAGAATATTGTAGGTTTTGACATGATGATCATTTTGATATATTTATCAAGGTCAAATGTGGTAAGGTCAAGGTCACAGCTGCAAAAGAAGACTTAAATTGCTAATTATCTTGAAAACTATTAACTTTTTGTATAGGCATGTATATTAGAATATTGTAGGTTTTGACATGACGATCATTTTGATATATGGTTCAAGGTCATTTGTGGAAAGGTCAAGGTCATAGCTTCAAAAGAAAACTTAAATTGCTAATTATCTTGAAAACTATTAACTTTTTGTATAGGCATGTATATTAGAATATTGTAGTTATTGACATGACGATCATTTTGATATATGGTTTAATGTCATATGTTGAAAGTTCAAGGTTACAGCTGCAAAAAAAAAAAGACTTAAATTACTAATTATCTTGAAAACTATTTACTTTTTGTATAGGCATGTATATTAGAATATTGTAGGTATTGACATGACAATCATATATGGTTTTAGGTCATATATGTTCAAAAGTCAAGGACATAGCTGCATAAGTATACTGAAATTGATTAATGATTTGGAGTTTCACATTGCACTACAGTTACTTCATGCATATTATATAAGCTACTTATGAATGAAATGTGAGTGGATATATTTCTGATTAAGTTTTGTGGGAGTTCTTAACTTGAGAAACTTTTAAAGTTTCTCTACTAATTATATTGTCTATTGCATTTTGCAAACAGTATTGGACAATTTCTTCAGGTGAGTGTTAAGGCCCATGGGCCTCTTGTTTTGTTTAAGCAACGTATAATAATTAACTGATTACGGAAATCAGGAGGACAGTGCAGGTTAATAATGATGGCATTGGTATAAAATCAACGATGCCGACAGTGACTTTGTTTTTTAAATTTTTTATATAGACCAAAAAATCTGTTCAAGTTAACAAATTTAATTTTCTTAAAATTTTTGTTTAAGTTAACTAATGTGAATTTTCTAGGATTTTCATTCAAAGGGAAGAAAAAATTGTTCGACATATCTGGAAATTCAAGATATCTAAGTTTGAGATAACCGGAGTTATTTTGGTTTAATAAAGAACAACTCTGTCTAGACTTTTTCCACTTATCTGAAAGTTCGAGATATCTGTGTTTTTTTTTTTTTTTTTTTTTTTTTTTATTCCAGGTTCTAAATACAGAAGGGTGATGCAGGTGCCAGGGTCCTGGTCCCAGGGATCACCTGCATTGCCGCGATTTTACAATGGTTAGGGCACATAAATATAGTTGTAAAGAAAGAGAAACAGATAATACTAAATACATAATATACAATTTGCTACAAAATCTGAGAGTATTTTGATTTTGACTGTATATATGAATTTCTATAATTCACACAAAAAATATAATGATATATATTATTATGCTAAAAATACATATACAGAACCAATTATTTTTATGCCCAAAATACATACACAGAACCAATTATTAATCTAGCTGTAAATAGACCTGATTTTCTCTGTGTGTGTGTGTGTGTGTGTGTGTGTGTGTGTGTGTGTGTGTGTGTGTGTGTGTATGTGTGTGTGTATATATGTGTGTGGGGAAAGTGATCATATACAGTCTGTGTGTCTGTATGTTGTGTGTGAGCAAGGAAAAGTGTGTATTTGTGTGTGTGTGTGTGTGTGTATGTGTGTGTTGTGTGTGAGCAAGGAAAGCTATGTATGTGTGTGTGCGTGTATGTGTGTGTGTATGTGTGTGAAAGCAGTATGTATGTCTGTATTGTGTGTGAGCGAGGAAGAATGTGTGTGTATGTGTTTAGGGTGTGCTTATATGATATCAGTCTGTATGTCTGTGTATTTTGTGAGCAAGGAAAAGTGTGTGTGTATGTGTGTGTGTGTGTGTGTAAAAAGGAGTGCTTAAATGAAAGCAGTGTGTGTGTGTGTGTGCTAATTATCTTATACAGATAAAGATGCAAAACTTTAGTTAAATTTTTTTTTTTTTAAATTTCTTGTTACTGCACAGAAAGGTCAGTAATAATTATGGTCTATTATATGATATAAGATGAAAATTTTTTATTTATTCTAGGTTAAGTAACACAGGTAACCAGAAAGCATCAAATTTATCAAGTTTTTTCATAAAGCATAAAATGTGTCTGAAAGTTTCTATCTTATTTTATCCTTACATGAGGCTTTTATTATAGGAACATCCTTTCCTCTAATTGAAAGTGATATTTCATCTCTGTTTAATAGAACATTATTTTCATTTCGTAGTTTATATTTCCATTGAGCAGGTATTGCACTACATAGACTATAGTATTGCAAAAAGTTTGGAACTAAGTTGTACTTATCTGCAAAACTAACAAAAGATAAAAATCTACTATCATTATCCAAAATATCAGAGATAAACATAATCCCTTTGTCATACATTTCTTTGATGAAAATGGTATTACCCTCTATAGTTATGTGATTGTTATACCAAAGACTTTCTCGGCTAATATTCTTTGAAATTTTAAAATCCCCAATATTTGTCAGTTCATTCCAGTATCTAAAAATATCTTTGTAGAATTTAGGCAACTGAGATAAATGACTACCTAAAGCACATCTAGTTAAAAGAAGATCATGAAGAGATATACCTTGTATGGATTCCTGTATTAACAATTTCCATTTAGAATTATTATTTGATAACAATATCCGTGTTCATGATAACAAGATTCAACTGTATATGGTTCAAGGTCATGTGCTCAAAGGTCAAGTCACAGCTGCAAAAGTAAACTGAAATTGTTAATTATCTTGAAAACTTTTAACTGTTTGTATAGGCTTGTATTAGAATATTGTAGGTATTTACATGATGATCAATTTAATTTATGGTTCAATGTCATACATTTTAAGTCAAGGTCATCGCAGCATAAAAATACCAATTGTTAATTAACTTGAAAATGATTGACTTATTGTATAGGCATGTATAATAGAATATTGTAGGCATTGATATAACAATCATTTTGATTTATGTTTCAAGCTCATAGGTTCAAAGGTCAAGGACATAGCTGCATAAGTATACTGAAATGGTTAATGATTTGGAAATTATTCATTTTTCTACAGTTACTTTATGCATATTATTTATTTTATAAATGAAATGTGACTGGATATTTCTGATTATGTTTTTGACAGTTCTTAACTTGAGAAAACTTGTAAAGTTTTTGTACTTAAAATATTGTACATGTATTTTGTATTTTGCAAACAATTTTGGACATATGACTCAGGTGAGCTTTAAGGCCCATGGGCCTCTTGTTCAACAATCTAATGATCATTTCCAAATATCCCTGCATGTTAATTTCATGGTTGTTTTAAATTCAATAATGGCTAGATCTATTTAAAACAATTTTATTTTTATGATTTAAATCAATATTTCATTAAAAGACATGCCATGAAGTGATATACATGACATTGAATAATAAAACATGAGTTATTATATCAAAGTGTGCAAAAAATGTTGTCATTTTCATTGACAGTTTACCACAAAAATTTTAATTTCATAAAATCTGAAAAACATTTCTTTCAAAAACTACACAAAGGAAATTTGTTGCATATTCTACAAAATTAAATTAAAAAAATCATATGTTTTTGTTTCTGTTTTCGAGATAAAGAAAGTATTATCTCCCTTACCCCTTTTTAATTGCTATTTAAAATTATGTCATATGTTTCTAACTTGCCAGGTGTTATTTTCTTGAAATAAGCTTGAACTAATTTGCATGTGTTGTGTTGGATCAAAATATATGTAGGTCTTTAAGAGGGCTCCACAAATGCTGGAAAGGTCAATTGGTGGTCAGTACGTGAAGGTTAACACCACCCCAACTAAGTCACAATTTTCTTTATTTATACAGGTCCTTTCCACTTCTTTGATGGAGTTGTTAACACCAAGCCAGAGGATACTTTGAAAAAAATGTTTTTGAGAGCAGTGGGGTATGACAGTTATGAGAAAGTATTGAAAAACGATTGTGAAAGATCAGTTGCAGCATTTTTTCCACCATGGCCAAGCAATTCACAAGATTCAAGTTTTGATTTAGAGAACAGTTCTAGAATCATTAATTTCATTTATGATGGGCTAAAGTATGTTTATAATCAACAGGCATCATTGTGGAATTACTATGATCAGTACCATAAGCTTTTTGTACAGGTAAGACCAACATAAGTTTAATATCTAAATTATATAAATTATTATTATTGTTATAACTTGGAGACAAGTGTTCTTACAAGTTTCAAGGACCATTAAAATATTATTTGCTTTCTACATTTAAAAAAAAGCTTTGTATCAAATGATCATCATATTACAATATGACACTTTCTGCTAACTATTTGGTTGCTTGGTTGTAATGTTATTTAATGTCACATCAGCAAGTTTTCAGCTATTTGCAATAAGCACAAGTATGATTAATTAACAACATGTGTTATTGATACAATATGTAAAAATCTGCCTCACTAATACATTCACAAAACTTGGCCAGTAGGAAAAAGCTAAGCCAATATGGGTGCGTGCAACCATTAAGAAGTCATTTCATTATAAAAAACAAATTGGATGACCAAATAGCACTTCACAAAATCCAAAAGGGGTAAGTGCAAATTAAAACTTTTTCTGAGTACAAAATATGCTTATTTTAGTGAAAAAGTTGCTTTTTTTTTAAAAAAAAGTTATTATCAATAAAAGTATCACACAAAATATACAAAATGCAACACATTTTAATTCACTAGTTTCTCATGTCTTGTAAGCATTTCCAAGTTTGACGCAGTATATTTACCAACAAACAGACATCAACAACTTGGATTAGATGCAACAAATGTCAAACAAACATGTTTGTTCTGGAGAAGAAATGCTCGAGGTTTTGTCGCATAACCTAAGTCGGTATGAAATGATGACAGAAATTAAAGATTCTGACTTCGAAAACATTTTCTTGGATATCGACCCTGATACTATTCAACACTTGCCACAAAATAGCAGATTTGTTGATGTAACAATCGACAGTGACAAATTTATTTTTTTTATTTTATTTATTTTTTTTTTTTTGGTATTTTTTTAATGTTTAAAATGTTAATTAATAAAATTATCATTAATCATATATTTCCATATTGACCAAGTTATTTGGCCAAGGTGTGTCATATTGGTCCAAGGCCAAGGCATGAAAATACCTGATTAATAATATAATAATATTAATCTGTGGTTTAATCTAAGAACAAGTATCTGCATGTATGAGGTGTGGCAGTGTGTATTTAGTTCTGTCTTGTACTAACATTTGTTAAAATGCTAGCTCACTGAATTAAAATGCTTTAGACTAGCATTCACTCCCCCACGCACAATATCCTAGAACTTTGTGAACTAGTCAGTACCTTTTTCTTCTAATGCCCAGCACTGGATGATGAAGCAGTTTCTTAGATTTAAACATTTTATGTATGACCTTGCTAGGATTTGAACCCCAGACCTCCTGCTTTTGAGGTGAGTGCTCTACCACTAAAGGTGCAATGATTCAGACATCCTACAATTCTATTGGATTCCATTTTCTGTCTGTCAAATAGATTAATTTCTATTTGATTCAGTTTGTAATTTTTCTTATTGAAAACCAGGAAAAATCATTGCCATTAACTCTTTTTCAGATTTTTAGCTCACCTGAGCTCAGATTTGCGCAAATGGTAGCCATTGGGCTCAAAATGGTGAAATGACAAGGCTCTTAGTGGGAAAATTGTAAAAAATATTATATATTTGTCAATATGTCAATATATCTTGAAAACAATAAACTTTTTGTATAGACATGTATATTAAAATATTTAAGAAAGGTTTTGTATAGGCATGTATATTAGAATATTGTAGGTACATTTTGATATATGGTTCAAGGTCATGCATTCAAAGGTCAAGGTCATAGCATAAGAAAAATTTAATTCTTAATTATCTTGAAAACTGTTGACTTTTTGTATAGACATGTATATAAGAATATTGTAGGTATTAACATAGTGGTCATTTTGATATATGGTTCAAGGTCATACATTCAAAGGTCAAGGTCATAGCATAAGAAAAATTTAATTCTTAATTATCTTGAAAACTTGACTTTTTGTATAGGCATGTATATAAGAATATTGTAGGTATTGATATAGTGATCATTTTGATATATGTTTCAAGGTCTTACATTTTAAGGTCAAGGTCATAGCATAAGAAAAATTTAATTCTTAATTATCTTGAAAACTGTTGACTTTGTATAGGCATGTATATAAGAATATTGTAGGTATTGACATAGCAATCATTTTGATGTATGGTTCAAGGTCATACACTCAAAGGTCAAGGTCATAGCAGCATAAGAAGACTGAAATTGTTAATTTTCTTGAAAACAATTGTTAACTTTTTATATAGGTAGTATATTAGCCTATTGTAGATATTGACATAGCGATCATTTTGATATATGGTTCAAGGTTGTATGTTCAAAGGACAAGTTCATTATCTTGAAAACTATAAACTTTTTGTACAAGCATGTGTATTAGAATATTGTAAATATTGACATGGCAATCATTGTGGTATATGGCTCAAGGTCATAGGTTTAAAGGTCAAGGTCATAACAGCATTAGAGAGCTTCATTGCTAATTATCTTCAAAACTGTTAACTTTTTGTATGGCATGTATATTAGAATAATGTAGTTATTAACATAAGATCATTTTGATATATGGATCTAGGTTATACATTCAAAGAACAAGGTTATTGTAGCATACAAAGACTGAAATTGTTAATTATCTTGAAAACTATTATCTTTTTGTATTGGCATGTATAACAGAATATTGTAGGTATTGATATGATGGTGAATTGATATATGATTCAAGGTCATAGGTTCAAAGGTCAAAGACATAGCTGCATAAGTATTCTGAAAGGGTTACTGATTTGGAAATTATTCATTGTACATGTACTACATGCATATTACATATTAAAAATGAAATGTGAATAGAAATTTCCGATTAAGTGTAGTGGCAGTTCTTCAATTGAGAAAACTTGGAATGTTTCTGTACTTAATATTTTGTCTTGCACTTTGCAAACAATTTTGACATTTACTCAGGTGAGTGTTAAGGCCCATGGGCCTCTTTTTTCTTTTAATATATGTTTCATTTTGATTACTGACTAGATGTAGATGAACATATATCCTAGTATTACCAGTTTTCAACGATGTAAGCACAAATCTAAAATCTTACTATTAAATGATTTGTAACTTAAAGGTAACATAAATAAAAGAACAGCTTCCAATCTGCTCCTACCTTGACGACCATTGTAAACATGACCTATTTTTGATGATGGCATCATAACTCTTCTACGGAGGCCCATTGATGGTCACTTCCGAAAATTTTCCGTTTGCCTTTTCTGTAAATCCCTCCTAAACTGATGAGCTTTAGCTTTTTAGTAATTTTGTCAGTTTTTAATGTAGTAATTCATGAACAGGGAAAACTAGTTCAAAACTTCAAAAATGTTAAAAAGGAAACCTTAAAGTATTTAACATATTTACAACTGCTAATCATTTATATTGATTTATGATTGAGTGCAGTGGGGACAGATATAACTGTCTCCTCTTCTGATGACATGTGTTGTGGTACAACTCTGGTCATGTACCCAATGGGGACATTTTTCACACTGAACCCATTTTTGGTGTTGTCATTACTGTGATTACATAAATTCACATTGCTCGAAGATGGACAAGTGAGATCAGAAGCAGTTGAGGTGGTTACATTAGCAGCAGTAGGTACAACTTCCATAGGAAAAGACAGTGCTGGAGCTAGTGCTGTATCTGGTATGACACTGGGATCAAAAGGGTAGATTCCACTCTTCTTGAAAGCAGACTGGATATTTGATGGTGTCAAGGGCTTATTGTAGACACCGCAGGCAATTTTACAGACATCATACCAAGTTAATATATTACCCCCAGTATCACAAAGATGGCTATGACATGCTGAACACCATGCAACTTCAAAGGGTCCAAAAACACTGACATCTAATGGTTGCAAGATATGACTTGTATGAGGTGGTAAAATGAAGAGGACAATATTTTCCTTCCTAGCCCAATCAATTATACCCATAGCAACATGACTCTTATGTCCATCATATAGTACTAAAACCTTTTGATTTATATCACGGGCTGGCAAATGTTTAATCAACTGCTCTTTCAGGTACATTTCAGATATATCTGTATTTGACCTACCAGTTTCACTAACTTTCCTTGAACCCCCACTGAAGCACCATTTAGTAACTCGGACACCATTATCCGACCAGGAAATATAAAATATGGTGGAACTTGATTTCCAATTGCATTGCCTGATCCAATTACTGTCTTTGTCTTCCCTGTTGTGACTACTTGAGGCTTGTAACTGGTAGCTGCTATAATGTTAGGTGGCTTACAGTCAGTGCTAAGTCCTTTTTCATCAATATTGAAGACTGTTTCTGGTTTGTCTTACAGTTCATATTTATTAATTATCTTTTCCTGTTCTTGAAAATATCTGTTTACTGTCTCTTTTGTTGTGCACTTTGCTCTGACAGCTTATAAACTATGTGGTTTCTAAACTCTTACATCTGGCCACCTTTGCAAAAATTGTACAAAGGATGTTGTCTGTCTCTGTGTCCCAAATGCACTGAGTAATCTGAAGCTAAATTGAGAGTCTCAGCCCATGTGTATCCATAGCCAATTTCAGCCATAGTACTAATATGATCAAATAACTGCAATTCTTCTTCCAAACGGAAAAGAGGATCAGGTCCAGATTTAATGACATCTTCCTCCAACTCTGTCTTTAAGTGTTGTCACAGGTACTCCACATGACCTTGCTGCTCTTTCCACTGACACCCCTTTCTCATTTACCATCACAAATGCTTTTGTTATATCTTCAGCATCATAATTCAATCTGTATTTTCCTTTTCTGGGTTCTTCTATCTGAAAATATTGACAGAAAACAGATTACCTACTAATAACAACAAAATTGCAAATTGGTACATGTAAACAATTTGTTGTAAGAAGACGATTTTGGGCTTCCATAGTTTTTAGCTTACCTGAGCAAATGCTCAAGATGAGCTATTGTGATGATAATTTGTTTGCCGTTCACCGTTTGTCGTCCGTCATCCGTAAACTTTTAACATTTTAATTTTCTCCTCCAAAACTACTGGGTCAAAGTTAATGAAACTTAGTGATAGTCATGCCTGGGTGAAGGCCTTTCAGATTTGCATAAATGAAGGAGTTATGTCCCTTTGGGGCCCCAAAAGGGGAAAAAAGTGAATTTTTTTAAAAAATCTTCTCCCATGAACTTACAAAAAATATAACTTGGATATTTCAGGTATAACATTCTTAGGACACCTAGTTTCAGATTTGCACAAATCGTAGCTGTGAGGCTCAAAATGGGCAAATAGCAGTTACTTCAGCGGAAAATTATTAAAATTTGTGAATACTTGTGAATATATCTTGAAAACTATTAACTTTTTATATAGGCAGGTATATTAAAATATTGTAGCTATTGATATGATGATCATTTTGATATATGATTCAAGGTCATATGTTTAAAGGTCAAGGTCATACTACATAATACAACTGAAATTGTTAATTATCTTGAAAACTATCAACTTTTTGTATAGGCAGGTATATTAGAATATTGTAGGTATTTATATGAAGATCATTTTGATATATGTTTCAAGGTCATATGTTTAAAAGATCAAGGTAATAGCTACATAAGACAACTGAAATTGTTAATTATCTTGAAAACTATTATCATTTTGTATAGGCATGTATATTAGAATATGGTAGGTATTGATATGACAATCATTTTTGATACATGATTTAAGGTCATATATTCAAGGGTCAAGGTCATAGCTGCATAAGTGTACTGAAATTGTTAGTTATCTTGAAAACTGTCAACTTTTTGTATAGGCATGTATATAAGAATATTGTAGGTTTTGATTTGACAATCATTTTGATATATGATTTAAGGTCATATGTTTAAAGGTCAAGGCCATAGCTACATAAGACAACTGAAATTGTTAATTGTTTTGAAATCTATTAACTTTTTATATAGGCATGTATATAAGAATATTGTAGGTATTGATATGTTGATGATTTTGATATATGGTACAAGGTCATATGTTGAAAGGTCAAGGTCACAGCTTCAAAAGAAGACTAAAATTGCTTATTATCTTTTAAAGCTATTAACTTTTTGTATAGGCATGTATATAAGAATATTGTAGGTATTGTGACAATGATCATTTTGATATATGGCACAAGGTCATATGTTTAAAGGTCAAGGTCCCAGCTGCAGAAGAAGACTTAAATTGCTAATTATCTTGAAAATTATCATTTTTTTATATAGGCTTGTATATTAGAATATTGTAGGTATTGCATCAACGATCATTTTGATATATGGTACAAGGTCATATGTTGAAAGGTCAAGGTCACTGCTGCAAAAGAAGACTAAAATTGCTTATTATCTTTTAAAGCTATTAACTTTTTGTATAGGCATGTATATTAGAATATTGTAGGTATTGTGACAACAATCATTTTGATATATGGTACAAGGTAATATGTTGAAAGGTCAAGGTCACAGCTGCAAAAGAAGACTAAAATTTCTTATTATCTTTTAAAGCTATTAACTTTTTGTATAGGCATGTATATTAGAATATTGTAGGTATTGTGACAACGATCATTTTGATATATGGTACAAGGTCATATGTTCAAAGTTCAAGGTCACAGCTGCAGAAGAAGACTTAAATTGCTAATTATCTTGAAAACTATTAACTTTTTATATAGGCATGTATATTAGAATATTGTTTGTATTGCAACAACGATCATTTTGATATATGGTTCAAGGTCATATGTTGAAAGGTCAAGGTCATAGCTGAAAAAGAAGACTTAAATTGCTAATTATCTTAAAAACTATACTAGCGGAAAAAAGTAACTGTGCATGATTGAAATGTGAGATTATAAAATAATTTGAAAATGCAAAGCAATGAATAATTTCGCATTTTTTTATTAGGTATTTCTTTACAAATTCGTGTCATTGAAAAGGTTACAGATACTGTTATTTCATACACAGGGGACTAGAAACATAGCAGATAGTAAGAGTCAGTTCACAAGATCAGTATCGTGTGTGACCACCATTAGCATTTACACAGGACTGACAGCGACACCTGATTAAATGCCTAAAGAATGCTTGAGGGATGTTGTTCCATTTCTGGTCTAACGTTTGGGTCAGCCCTTGCAATGTAACAGGCTGATTGGGCAGATGATGTAATCGGTGTTCCATTTCATCCCATACGTGTTCAATTGGAGAAAGGTCAGGTGAAACCGCTGGCCACAGTAACACATTGACGTTATGCTGTGCCAGAAAATCCATTGCAACCCATGTGACGTGTGGTCTTGCATTATGCTGAAAAGTGACTTTACTTTGCTGTCCTTGAATGAATGGGATGACATGGGTCTGTAGGATTTTATCACGGTACCGTACACCGGTCAAATTCCCATCGATGACTACCAGAGGAGTGCTGTCATTCCCTGTGATGCCATCCCAAACCATTACACTGCCCCCACCGAACAAATGTCGTTCCACTACACACGCGTCATGGAAACATTCTCCAATGCGCTGATACACTCTGGAGTGTCCCTCACTGCTGTCCAAGTGAAATTTGGACTCATCGGTGAACATAATTTGTGCCCAGTCTCGTCGATTGAAGGGTAAATGTGTTCTGCACCATGTAAGACGAGCTGTGCGATGACGTCGTTGTAAAATTGGACGGATGGCCAGATGTCATGGGCGAATATGTCTTTCCCGTAAACGATTCCATACTGTTCTGGGGCTGATTGGGTGTAGTCCAGGAATGCTCTGGGCAGTAGTACTGGCAGTTTGGAAATGGTTCCGGAGGTGCACAAGCCGGATATGGTTGTCTTGCTGACGTGTCGTTACGCGTGGACGTCCTGAACAAGGGCGGTCTCTAGTGGTGCCAAACTGTTGTTATGGTCTCCATAAAGCATAAACAGTGTTTCTGAGGACACCAGAATGTCTAGTGACAAAGATTTGGGTCATACAAGCCTCAAGCATACCAATTGTGCGGAGGCGATCATTTTCATTTAGCCTAGGCATTACACTATGGAAGCTTTCAGCCGAATAAACTTGCTTTTCTGGTTTTTTGGTGTCCAAACAAACAAAGAACAGTAAATTATTCCTAAAATATTGTCACACTGAAATGCTGGGCGACAATTGCATGAAAACTGACCCGTGCGCATGAAGCGTAAAAATCATGTGCAATTGATGCCATGACCGAGTGATATGATAGAGGTATATACACTTACCATTTGTGCAAATTTTAAGATTTATACATTCAGTAATAATAGCGAAATTATAAATTTTATTGATGCACAGTTAATTTTTTCTGCTAGTATATTAACTTTTAATATTATAGGTTATTTAATTGACATGATGATAACATAGGAATACTAAAATTTCATGCATAGGCATGTATATTAGAATATTGTAGGTATTAACATGACAATCATATATGGTTTGAGGTCATATATGTTCAAAGGTCAAGGACATAGCTGTATAATTATACTGAAATTGATTGTATAATTATACTGAAATTGATTAATGATTTGGAAATTATTCATTGCACTACAGTTACTTCATGCATATTATAAGAAATGTGAGTGGATATATTTCTGATTAAGTTTTGTGGGAGTTCTTAACTTGAGAAAACTTTTAAAGTTTCTGTACTCAATATATTGTCTATTGCACTTTGCAAACAATATTGGACATATTTTCAGGGGAGCGTTAAGGCCTATAGGTCTCTTGTTTTTTTCTGAAACCGGATTTCCCCTACATGGTGACATGATGTTTTTGAAGAAAAGATGGCAGAAAATAAAAATCGTCTGCATAACAGAGTTTAGAATGTGTATTTATAGACTTCTTGGGCCACAAAGTGGGGTATTTATTTGACTTAAGGAATCTTGCCATTAAACAAAATTTCATTTATCATTTTTTGAATACTTACCAAGCGTATCTTCATTGTGCATGAAACTTTGCTGTGCAAGACAAGTGGAACCCTGCTTCCAAAAATGCTACAGGCTTTACCACAGGTGCGTGAAAAACGCACGTACATTTTCCCCTCGAATTTAGGTAATTGTCGAAAACGATCAGAGGATACTTTAAAGCAACTGACTAGATGGACATCTTTAAACAAAACAATTTTTCCAAATAACTGAGTTGATGAACATCTCAAATCAAACATGAGAAGATAAAATTATTCTGATTCATAATGTTAGGGTCTAATCTATTTGAAATGAAGTCATATGACCCTAACTGGAATAATCTTTATCCTTGTATTATGGGTTTTCAGCATATTTGTACAGGATGGCCTAGTAATTTTTCATTGAAATTGAAAGTAAAGAAAACAACTGTGATATCAAATAAAGATAAATTATTTTCGAAATATATTCATTATAAAAACTTGAACACAGGTAGTAACAAAGTAAAACAAGACATCACCAATCAATCTGTTACAAATGCCACTGAATTCGGGGTATTTCATTGGTCAGGTCAAAGTTGAACAAAGTGAAGGCTTTTTGAATGTAGGTGGTTCCTCTCTTTTCTTAGATAAGACAACTGTTTTAAACATCTCAAAATTATGGTCATTGAGGAAAATTATCTTGTAAAAATACAAATTTATTTTAAATAAAAATAAACTATCAAAATACTTTTAACCATATTTTAATCATTTGCTTTCATATATAATTTATAATGCCATCTGTATAATATAAAGGAATTAGCACATTTCTTCAATTCACTTGGTAAAATTTTGTTACCCACGAACACTTGCTTTCATCACTATCACTCTCATTCTCACTTAATTCTCTTCTGACACCATAATAGTCTGTGTACATTGCAGGTCTAGGAACTGAACTGTTATTTTGATTACTGACTTTTTGCACATCTTAGGCTTTGAATTAACGTTTTATATATTTTCAGTATTTTTTCTTTTTCTTTTTATGTGTGTGTGTGTGTGTGCATTGTTGACACACATTTTCCACTTCTCCTTTGAAAGAACTTGACAGATTACAATGGGACTTTGTCAGAAGCATGTCTGGGTCAGTGCAATTTAGATTTGTTCATGATGTTGTCATGGTGACCTGGGGGTTCAAAAGTTTTTAAAATCTTCTCTGAAACCAATGATGGGGAAAAAATCTGATGTGATATTTGGCTTCTCTAGGTTATAAAGCCAAGCCTGTATTTTGTTCACTTCAGGAAATTCATTTGAAAAAATATTAGAGTTTTTGATAGACAACATATTTGTTGTGTTTGGCAATATAATTTTCCAGCAAACAGTAGGTATACCAATGGGTACAAACTGTGCACCTTTGCTTGCTGATTTGTTTCTTTATTCATATGAATCAGAATTTTTACAGAACCTTGTCAAATCCATAGGGAAGAGAAGACATTCACTAAATCATTCAACTACACTACACATACAGATATAGACAATGTTCTATCTAAATAATCCTAAATTTGGAGAATATGTAAATGCCATCTATCAAAGTAAGCTTGAATTAAAAGACACGACAGACTTTTCATGTTCTGGTTCATATTTGGACTTATACCTTAAAGATGATACCCACAAAAAGTTACATCTAAAATTTTTCTATTGTCAACTTTCTGTTTCTTTGCAGTAATATCCCTGCTTCTCCTGCATATGGGGTATATGTTTAACAGTTTATATGTTATAGTAAGAGCTTGTTCCCACTACAGGGACTTTCTTCAACAAAGCAAAATGCTAACAATGAAGTTGTTGACTCAAAGATATTGTAAGCCTAGGCTTATCAAGGCCCTTAAAAAGTTTTATGGTCGTCATAACAATATTGTTGATAAGTATGTAGTCACTGTATTCAAACTTATACTGGATATATTTGACTCACCATAGTTTTTTGTTCCTTCCATTCTCAAAATTGACTTTGCATGTGACAGGGGTGTAGCTAGCTAGACAGGAGGTGCTTACCCTTCTGGAGCACCTGTCTCACTTCCTTGATGTATATATCTAAATTTGCCAGTTTTCAAGGTTTTTACTTTGTTTTTGGGATTGTGATTTGGACATGGACTGGTATGTTTGTTTTTTGGAATTGTGATATGGACAAGGACTGGTATGTTTGTTTTTTGGGATTGTGATATGGACAAGGACTGACTGGTATGTTTGTTTTTTGGGGATTGTGATATGGACAAGGACTGGTATGTTTGTGTTTTATTTTTATAGATGGATAAAACAATAAATTGCATTAATGTTTAACATGACAAAATCTAACAAGGGAGCAAGTTTAATGATAGTTTGATAATCCATGTAAGAGTTGTTGCCCCTAAAGTACTAATTTTTCACAAATTTTGTTGTTTTTGATCCTTTTCTTGAAATCATTGGGCCTCTTGTTTTAAAATGACATATAATTTGTATTTTGGGTATTTGACTTCTTTCAACTCAAATGACCATAGGTAACAAAGCATTTAGCATCTGTTGAAATGTAAAGGCCTAATTGAGCTAAAAGCTCAGATGAGCTATTGTGATAAATCTAAATATGATTTATATTTATTGTAAATGTATTATGCATTTTTGTAATATAAAATAAATACTTCTGTTTAAAATTTAAAAAATTACACTTTTGCAATCTACAATTTTTTATCTCAAATTTAAAAATATATCGCACAATACATGTGTAAGAAATAAGATTGAAATTAAAGGCATAGCTGCCATAGTTAATTTAAATGAATTATTAATGGAAGATAAGAATAAAATTTAAATCCATTGATTATTCCATGTATATTGTATATATGTAGGATATCTCAAAAGCATTCTACTCATAGTGAAATGAACATTACATCCCTTCAAAGTATTCTCAGCAATTTGAAAACATAGTTTCAATCTCTGAATCCATTTTTAGCTAAACTGACCGAAAGGTCATGTGAGCTTAGCATGGCACTGCGTGTGTCAGTTAAGCTAAAAACACATTGTTAACACATATTTTTTTAATTCTTCTCCAAAACTGCTGGGCAAATTTTCATGAAACTTGGTCAGAAGTATATATAGGCCGGTATAATTGAGATTTGTTCATGACATTGCCATGGCTACCAAAACTAGGTCAAGGTGACCTAGGGGTCCAGAAATCTTAAAAAATCTTCTTCTCCAAAACCAATGATGGGAGAAAAAATCTGGTGTGATATTTGGGTCTTAAGCCTTTAGTTTGTTCATTTTGTGAAATTTGTTCAAAAAAATGGGTTACGCATTTTTGCGTTTAATTTTTAAAATTTCATAAAATGGCTTCAAATTGTTATAACTTGACTATTTGAACAGATATTGACATGGGGTTTTCAGTTTTGACTTTTTCTTGAAATGATGTTTAAAATAGGGTCAAGGTCACAAATCAAGGTCATGACCTAATTTGTGATTTATACAGTTTTAGGCTATTTTCTTGCAATTATTAAGAGATATATGAATTCAAAACGTTGTTAAAATGTTCAGCATGACAAGATTTAACAATATACCAAGTTTTGTAACTATATGATAACCCATGTAGGAGTTGTTGCCCCTGAAATGTTATTTTTGGCTTATAAATACTAAAAATGTGCATTAGTTTAAAAACTATAAACTTTTTGTATAGGCATGTATATTAGAATATTGTAAGTATTGATATGATAATCATTATGATAAATGTTTCAAGGTCATATGTTCAAAGATCAAGGTCATAGCTGCGTAAGAAGACTGAAGTTGTGAGTTGAGAACCATCAACTTTTTGTACATGCATGTTGATAAGAATATTGTAGGTATCGATATGACAATCATTTTGATATATGTTTCAAGGTCATAAGTTCAAAGGTCAATTTCAAAGCTGCATAAGTGTACTGAAATTGTTAATTATCTTGAAAACTATTATCTTTTTGTATAGGCATGTATTTTAGAATATTGTAGGTATTGATATAACAATCATTTTGATATAAGGTTCAAGTTCATAAGTTCAAAGGTCAAGGTCATAGCTGCATAAGTGTACTTAAAATGTTAATTATCTTGAAAACTATTAACTTTTTGTACAAGCATGTATATTAGAATATTGTAGGTATTGATATTATGACCAGTTTGATATAAGGTTCAAGTTCATAAGTTCAAAGGTCAAAATCATGGCTGGAAAACCATATGGTTAATGATTTGAAAATTATTCATTGTACTATACATGTAGTTAAATCATGCATATAAGCTATCTATAAATGAAATATGACTAGACTTTTTTTGATTAATTATTACAGGATTTCCAAATTTTTTTTTTTGTGAAGTTTTGTTTATACCTTTTTTGCAAGTTTTTGGATATTTCCTCTGGTGAGCGTTAATGCCTGTGGCCCTCTTGTTGAAATGTGTGACGGTACATTGATTTAGATAGACCTCTGAGGCACTAACTGAGCCAAGGGCTTGTTTGGACTTGAAATGATAACCAGATAAGAACTTTTTAACTTTTGGAAATAGGAAAAAAATGCAAGAGGCTTGATCTGGAGAGCATGACAAGTGTGGCAAGACAGTAACCTTCTTGAACTTCAAAACTTGCTTCACAAGCTCAGATGTATGTGATGAAGTATTATCATAAAGTAGACAAACATATATAAATCCTGACACAGAGCATCATTAGGGCCCACATCAACTGATGTGGGAGCCCTATGGTAATCACCTTTTGTGTCCTCCTTCCGTTTGTCTCTCTGTCCATCTGTCTATCAGTAGTTGTTGTGGCATAAATTCCTCCTACAGTTTTTCATTGGTCTTTCTGAAACTTTGCACAATTGTAGTAAGCCATTAAAGATGTACATGTGACTTTTTTTTAACTTGGTTGATGAATTTTTCCCAATTTTACCAGATATTGGACTTTGTCATTTTCACAGTATAATACAGCAGACTTTACTATAGGGAATATGTTTTGTGTAACAAGCTCTGCCTACAGTTTTTATTGATCTTTCTGAAACTTGGCAAATTTGTAGTAAGCAAATTGAAGATGTGAATGTGACTTTTGAATTTGATTGGTGAATCTTTCCAAACTTTACTAGATTTTGCATTTTGTATCACAATATAAAACATTAGGATTTACTAGCAGACATTATTCATTTATAGCTCACCTGACTTAAGGTCATATGAGCTTATGGCATGATATAGCGTGTGTATATGCATGTGTGCATGCATGCATTGATAACACCTATTCTCGACTTCTCGTCCTGAAACGCTTGACTGATTTCAATGATACTTGGTCAGAAGCATGTATGCAATTCAGGTTTGTGACCTAGGGGTGCAAAAATCTTAAAAATCTTCTTCTCCAAAACCGACGATGGGAGAAAAAATCTGATGCGATGTCAAACTGTCACATTGTTGAAGTTTTATGTTAAAAGTTTTTGATGTTGAAGTTTTCATGTTATAAGATATGAATTATCATATACTTGGTATAGTTGATATCTTTAAGCCATAATAGATATGTAATAAAGTTGCAGAAGCTGACGACCAAAGGTCAGACAATCACAATGTTAAAGTTTTATGTTAAAGTTTTTATGTTGTCAGAACTGAAAACTCAAATGAGCTATTGCTATTTACTGTCTGTCGTGCAGCATGCAGCGTCCATCATGCGTTAACTATTAACATTTTGATCTCTCTGAAATCAATGGTCCAAATAAAACTTAATGGTAATCATGCCTGGGTTAAGGCCTTTTAGATTTAAACAAACAAAAGAGTAATGTCCCCTTTGAGCCCGATAAGGGGAAATAGTAAAAACTTTAAAAATCTTCTCCTCTGAATGTAAAAAAGATATACTTTAGTTTTTTCAGTTATAACATAATCTTAGGTCATCTAGTTTCAGATTTGCACAAATGGTAGCTATGAAGCTCAAAATGGGAAAATGGCAAGGCACATAGTAATGAAATTGCTAAAAATTATATATTTGTCAATATAGCTTGAAAACAATTTACTTATTGTATAGCAATGCATTTTAGAATATTGTAGATATTGATACAATGATCATTTTGATATATGGCTCAAGTTCAGAGGTCAAAGTCACAGCTGCAAAATTGTACTGAAATGTGAAGTATCTTGAAATCTATAAACTTTTTGTAAAGGCATGTATAGAAGAATATTGTATGTATTGATATGGCAGTCACTATGATATATGGTTGAAGGTCATATGTTCAAAGGCCAAAGTCTTAGTTGCATAAGACTGCTTGAATTGTTTATTATGTTGAAAACTAATAACTTTTTATATACGCATGTATTTTAGAATATTGTAGGTATTGATATGCAATCATTTTGATATATGATTCAAGGACATAGCTGGATAAGAAGACTGAAATTGTCATATATCTTGAAAAAAATTATTTTTTTGTATAGGCATGTATATTAAAATAGTGTAAGTTATTAATATGGTGATCTTTATGAGATATGGTTCAAGTTAGGTTCAGAGGTCAATGTCATAACTGCATAAGTATACTGAAATTGTTAATTATTTTGAAAACTATTAACATTTTGTATAGGCCTGTACATAAGAATATTGTAAGTATGCTTTTGATGATTGGAAATTCAAACAAGTATATTGATATTTCTAAATAAATTGTAAAATAAACATAAAAACCAAATAAAAACTGTCATGACTATTTGTATGTTGGGGTGAAAGCCAGTGTTGTCTTCTGACAACTCTTGTTCTTACTTATTTTTTACCAGTAACAATGTTTTAAAATTTACTTGATTGATTTTGGGAAATGTTTTGAGCAATTGATTAGAGGTTTGTACTCATTACCATTTTTAGTCATCTGTTAATACATATATATGTGGGATTGATCTGGCAGAAATCTTTCTTACTTTCAAAATGCACTTCAAAATGTGCACCTGCAATAGCAATATGCCAACAGCTTTGGCAATATCACAAATGGCAAATCTGCCATCACTTTCAATTATTTTCCTGACAATTGCTTTGCCTGTTACAGTCACAGGTTGGGAAGATTTTGCTGCAATTCTGTGTCAGTCAGAAATTGGTTTTTTATCATTTATGAACTCTCTCATAAGAGACCTTATCAGACTTATAAACTTCTCCAATTCAATAAAAACCTGTATTACCAAATGACCAAGTTTTGTGTGAACATTTATATAAGCTCTAATTGCTTTAATGTTCTCAACCCATTTCCCAAATATTTTACAACAATGTTTAACAACTTGCTCTATTGAAATGGCTATAATTTTGAAACTATGTGGAAATGCAAACACCTGTAAATACTTTTGGAAAGGTATTAGATAGTGCTATTAAAATGCATCAGCTTTAACAAAATCATGCAAAGCATTATCACACTGTTGTACAATACACATTACATATTGAACAGCCATCGTATGGTCTGCCAGTAATCATGTTTCCACCGATTCAACTGCTGAATCACATTACACATGGCATTATCTTCCTGGAAGGTGAAAGATTTGTATGTTTCATCATTTCTATTTCAACCACTGATGTGAGTGTACTTTCTTCTTGGTACAGACTATAATCTGAATACATCAGAGAAAATTTTGTTTCACTACTGTTTTTAGAGGTTGTCCAGTCATCTTTTGATTTCATCCATCTTATTTTTCTCAATTAATTTTATGAATCACTCTGTCATTTTTGTTCCAGTGATTTTAGTTATTTGCTCAGTCTTTATCCTTTATATAATTTTCACTTTGAAGTCAGCTATTTACTGTGGCAGCCAATTTTATAAGCAGTCAAAATACAGTTTCCTTAATCACTTAACATTTAGGGACACCTGCTGTCAACACATAACTTTTACTTGTCCCAATTCACAAAATACAACTGCAATAACCAAAAGATGAAAAAAGTCATTATGAAATTATAAATCAAAAAGTGTATTGTTGTCTACATTCAATACAAACATTAAAAAATTTTGAAAGTGTTATTTTTTATCATATATTTAATTTCTCTGTTCCATCATATTATTTTAATAAGAATTTAAATAACTGAGGTTCTAAAAACAAGTATTAATGTAATTTAACACCATATTGATGTCTGTTGTTTCCCTCTAAGAAATCCATCTACCTATATAAATATAGAAAAAAAAAATAAAAAGGTGTAACTTCAATAAATGGCTTAATATTGTTAAAAATATTTTATGATATTTGTATTTCTGTGATTTGCTTGATACAATGAAACTATTTAATATTATGATTTTATTTTCTTGTTCAGTATTTGAAAAAAACAATTACAAAGGAAGTTACAAGAATTCTCACAAACAGATGTAGATAAACAAGAAACCATAGCAGATCAGCAGTTGAATGTTTCCATGGCAACATTTATTATATTTTTGGCTCAACAATACCATCTTGATTTTAAAGAACTGTTAGAGAAGGATGTGTTAACACTTTGCAGGCTACTTACCATTAAACCAGATTACGATGCCAAAACCTGTCATGAAGTAGAAGGACTTCAGCAACATTTTCCAACCTATTTCAAGTAAGTAAATAACCAGACTGGTGGGTTTTATTTGAGCTCACCTGACCATAGGTCATGTCAAAGGTCAAAGTCATGACCTACTTTTATACCTTATTGTTTGTTACCAAATTAGCTGGGTTTTTAGCTCACCTTAGCTGAAAGCTCAGATAAGCTACTGCTTTCTACCTTCATGTGTTGTGTGTCATCCGCTGTGTGTTGTGTGCCATGTGTCATGCATAAACTTTTTCTTTAACTTTAATCTTCTCCTTCAAAACCACTGGGCCAAAATTATTGAAACTCATTTAACATTATTCCTGGGTGAAGGTCTTTCTGATTTGCACAAATGAAGGAGTTTTGTCCCCTTGGGGCCCCACAAGGGGATAGTGAGAGACTTTTAAAATCTTCTTCTCTGAATGTACAAGAGATAAACCTTAGCTATTTCATTTATAATATCAATAGGTCATCTAGTTTCAGATTTGCACAAATGGTAGCCATTGGAATCAAAATGGGGAAATAGTATGGTACTTTGTGAGAAAATTGCTGAAAATTATATTTTCTGTTAGTTTATCTTGAAAACTATTAACATTTTGTATGAGCATGTATATAAGAATATTGTAGGTATTGATATGATGATCATTTTGATATATTGTTCAAGATCATAGGTTCAGATTTGAAGGACATAGCTGCATAAGTATACTTAAATGATTAATGATTTGGAAATTACTACAGCTACTACATGCACATTAGGTACTTATTAATGAAATGTGATAAGATATTTATGGTTAAGTATTGTGGCAATTTTTTAATTTGAGAAAACTTGGAAAGTTTCTGTTCTTAATATATTATCTTTTGCATTTTGCAAACAATTTTGGACATATCCTCAGGTGAGCATTAAAGGCCCATGGGCCTCTTGTTTCAAATAATAAGCATAAAAAGATCTAAACATATGCTTTTGGACTTATTTCTCCAGAATATGAGGTTTTTATGATTTTTTTTTGTTTTAGATTTTTAGCTCACATGAGCACAAAGTGCTCATGTGAGCTATTGCTATCAATAGAGGCAGACCCTCCGTCATCCGTCCGTCAGTCCGTCCGTCAACAATTGCTTCAAACGACTTCTTCTCATGGTCACATTTTGTTTAAACTTGGTCAAAAGCATCTATAGAACATTGCTTTTCAGATTTGTGTTTTTGGTTGCCATAGCTACCAAATGTGGGTCACAATGACCTACATAGTTAAAAACCTAAAAAAATCTTCTTCTCCAAAACCACTTCACTGAGATAAAATCTGATGTGATATTTGGAATCTACGGCATCTTATATACCAAGTTTGTGAATTTCAACAATTTTTATGAAAAATTAGGTTACGCATTTTTGCATTTATTTTTTATATTTTGTAAACAGTACTTTTTTACAAAAATTACAATAATGAATAAATTTAGGTGAACTCTTTTCCCACACATCATTTTCTTATGTGAAGAAACATATGTTTGACAATTGCCACTTTCTATTTGTAATTGTCTGCAGTCAAATTATTATTATTCTTCGTGTGTTACATTATTTGTGAATCAAGTTCAGAGAATTTCGTTTCAATCAAACATTTAATATTTTAACATGCTTAGGCCTCCATGTATGTGTGTATATTTTAGGAAATGGCAATGCAAAGATGAAACAAATACCGATTCCCGCAAATTAAAGGTTAAAAAATTAAATTATTTTAAAACATATTTCAAACATATTTTTATGTAATTCTCATATTAGAAAGGCATTTTTTTATCGTGTCTGTTGGCTGGAACAATCACATGGTCATATCAGGAATTCCCATAACAAACACTAAATCAGAATAAGTGAAAAACGTCGCTTCCTGTTTTCATCAGAAAAAATGTCTTTGATGTTGAACTAGTGTATCGACAAGATTCTGTTTTACACGATTTTCTCAGCAGTAAACATTAATTTTAATCAACTTTCATAGAAAATTAAAGCACTTATTTAAGGTATGATTTTATTGAGTTTACTTAAAAATGTAAATACATTGCACATACCTGTTTCAGGTTACGATGCAATTGCGCCAATACACAATGAAATAAATGTGTGAAAACAACAATTTATTGTTTAAATAATTGAAAACAACCAAGTTTCTTCTTGATTTTATTAAATCTTTATTTCAAGCGCTCTGTATCACATGCTGCAACTGCATTTCAGCAAAAACGTGTCTGTATTTAGAGGTAAAAAATTGCCGTCCATATTTAAAAGAAATTTAAAAATGATTAAAATTTAAAAATTAGGGTGTCCACAAACATAGAGGGTCTGAAAACATCGAAGGATTACGGGTAGTACACAAATGTACTTTTTAACAAAATTACAATATTAATAAATTTAGGTAAACTCTTTTTCCAAACATCATTTTCTTATGTGAAGAAACAAATGTTTAACAATTTCCGTGAAATTCTGTAAAATACAAGTCGCTTTTTTCTACCTTTTTCTTTTTCAATTCTAGCAACCCAAGGGTTGAGGGTTCAAATCCCAGTGAGGCCACTTTTTTTTTTTCTTTTTTTTTTTTCTCTCTGAATTTTATGACTTACAATGGTGCATGGAAGAGATGTTATGAATTTTTATTTTTGAAATACATGTGATACTGATATGTAGATTTAGCTAAAACCTTGATTTTTTTTTGTTATGGATAGGAACTCTGCCATCCATCCATACATACATCAAAAGACTTCTTCTCAGACACTACTGGTCACATTTCATTCATATTAGTCAATAGCACCTTTATAAAGACCATTGCCATTTTCATTTGTGTTTCTGGTCGCTTTTGCTACCAAAAGTAGGTCACAGTGACCTATATAGCTAAAAACCAAAATGATAAAAATAATTATGTTATCTGAAACCACTTCTATTGAGGCAACATGTTATGACTTAACCAGGTATTATCAAGACATACCAGTTACATTTAAACTCAGGTGAGCAAATTAGGGCCATCTAAATGGGCCTCTCGTTTTTTAGTTTTAGGCAATTTACTTGAAAATCATTGAAAGTTTTAGATGGTTTGTTTTGTAAAACTTGTTCTAAAACATCAAAGATAATATCATCAGATGCTATTGATTGTGAAAGGAACTGGCTTTTGTATACAGAGTAATGATTTTTATATGACATTAACCCGGAAGACCGACCAATGAATAGCTGTAACTATCAGTATTTTTCAACAAATTTTCAGATGTATTCCAAATATATGTAGATGGTTTAAACATCAGGGAATGGTTGGTGGAAAAAATTATATTGATTTTTTGTAAAATTTCAGAGATTTACCAAATGTTCTGCAGGGCTTTGTCAATTCAGTGGCAGAAACAAGCTACAGTGGGCATGGAAACCCCCAGTTTTTGTTTTGTGCACCACTTCTACATTTCCTGTGGAAAAAATGTAAACCATTTCAGGAAAGTTCAGCTTGGGCTGAACATAACAGTGTACAACCTAAATGGTGGGGAATTGTGGAGTATGGTAAAACAACTGAGTATTTCCAGGGAAAATCTTCTTGGAGCATGTATGTATGCCTGTATAAATAATCAAATATCTACTTGTATATTGTTTGCTGAGAATCTTGTAACTTTGCAATAGATCATTGGAAGCAGAACATTAAATGAAACTTACTAATTCAAATTATTATTAACCTCATAGTTGAATGGCGAGACTGTAAAACAAGCTAAGTGAAATCCCATCTTAACATCATCTGCCTGTTAAATTTTTTTTAACAATACTTCTTACTGGGTTATTTAAAGTAATATATCATATAAGCTAGATACTTACAAAATTTTTCAGTATGTACCAAACCATATGTGGATATCATTTTATCTACATTTTGTCAAAATAAAATAGATATTCAAAAACTACTCTGTCTAACAATATTTTGACTTGACAAAAATTATAAATTTAAGGGAAAAACTCTATAGATGGTTCAAATTGGATGAATAGTTATATTTACTTGGACTTGGTAACTGCATTCATATAAGTAAAGGTAAACACACTTTTTATACGCCTGTCAATATTGACGTGATGTATTATGTATAGTGCTGTTCATCCAAGAGGGTGCATCAGCAGCTTCCTTTTAACAATTCGGTTTAAAGGGTACCTGTAACAATTTTCAGTTTTGACATATTTTATTCGTCGTACTTAAATATGACTGTAGCGAAAATTCTATAAAATTCCATTTCAGAATAAGGTAGATATCGGTGATTTTCTAATACATCTCTAGAAATCCAAATCAAAAAGGTCGATATTGAGGCTCCTGTGTTGTGACGTCATACCAGTAACATACCTCTGCAGAATATTATTTACCAACTACTAAAATAAGTCAAATACGATTTCGTAGTTTAACTTTCTATGATTATTTTACAGGAAACTATTTAATGAAGTGGAATTAACATTCGTTTGACATGTACCGATGATTAAGATTATTATTAATCCTTTTGTTTATTAGACACATTCCTTAGATTCAGAGCCACACCTGTAATTAACAGGATGTCACTCATAATGTGCAAAATTGATTTGCAGGTTGATAAAGTTATCTTACGACCGGTAATATACAATAAAATATTTACAGTTTGAGTAAAGTAAAATAATTTTATTTGGTAAACGTTATTTGTCATATACAGGATAAAGATTTCATTCCAGAAAATGGATATTTCATTTTTAAATTTTAAAAAGTAAGAAAAAGAAATTTTTCACTAGTTGTCATGTCAATAATAATTATAATAATAATAATACAATATAACTTTTAGGCAAAATTGGAAATTAAAAATTGACGACCAGTCTGAATAGTCTATTTAAAACATGTTTATTGATCTACTTACAGCATTTGATTTTATTACATTTTAGTTTTCACTTTTCCTTTGGCATACATTTAGCTGTGATATTTTTAAATTCTTTATTCTATACATACAAATCCATAAAATTATTATTATTATTATTATTATTATCTCGTTTTTTTAAATGTGGTCTCATTCTAAAATCCATGTCATTTCATTTTAAACAATTATCATATATTTCGTGTAAATTAATTTGAGATTGAATATCTTGTTTTTTTTTTTTTTTGTTACAAACTTTGTGTCATAATCTTCCAATTTTTGAGGAAATATGATGCTGTCAGACTACTTAAACAGTTTTCTACATCACGGTCATTTAATTTCAACTGTCAATAAACATTGCACAAAAGATTGGATTTTTATGTATTGATTTTAGCCGGTGCCACTGTCATGTGCTGATTTTTAATTTTTATTAAAATCAGCACATGACACCACAGTAAGTTCCATAATATTTATCCGGTAGTCTGTACAGTCAGACTTGATATATAATTCATTTTAAAATAAAATTAATTTTTCGTTTATTTGACAAGTTAAAACTAATCGCAATTTTTTGTTATAGCTTTGCAACTTATCGTATTTCACGAGTCTGTCAAGTCCGACTTAATAAAATAATTTATTTACAAAAAGTCAACAGGGCTCAAAATAAGGGCGAAGTTGGGCGATAACTTCGCCCTGTTTAAAAAAACTTCGCCCTATATTTACGAAAAAGCGAAGTCGAAGTCGCCCTTATTTTTGAAACCAATTATCGGGAACTCAGTTGTTAAGTTATCTAATCTAACGATAAAATCCGAGGTGTTCGGGCTGCTGTCAACAAGTGATTTACAGGTGTCATGATGCATGTTAATTATCCTGATTGGTTGAGTAATTAACGGATTAACACTTCAAGAAAGGACTTCTTCCACGCGCCTAAGATAATAGGCAGTTAATCAAAGACATTTTACAGCCCGAGTATACATCGATTATCTGATACAGTATTCCTTGTGTTATGGTTTTTCGGCGATATTTGTATGGGGTCGCGCCTGTAATTTTTCATTGAAATTGAAAGTGATTAAAACCACCGTGATATCAAAGACAGATAACTTATTTTCAAAATAAAATCATTGTATAAACTTTAACACAAGTATCAACATAATAAAATGAGACATCACCGATGGATTTGTTTACAATGCCGCCATTTGAACAACATACGAATTTGACATATTTCATTGGTCAGGTCAAAGTTGAACAAAGTGATGCTTTTTGAATTTAAGGTGGTTCTTCTCTTTTCATAGATAAGACAACCAGTTTAAACGAGGAATATTATTTTGTGAAAATATAAGTTTATTTTTAATATAATTTAATATAATTTAAAATAAACTATAAAAATTCTTTTAACAATATTTTTATAATTTACTTTCACATAAAATTTATATCTGTTTAATGCTGCATATGAAAAAAATTATAAACTGATTATAAACTGTTCACCTCTATTCTCATTATTCATTAAAAAGAGTACAATTACTTAAAACATATAAATAAATATTTAAAATATTTATAATAAATAAATAAATAAATAAATAAAATTTTGAAACGAAATCAGGGTGAGATCTTGCTCCTGAGAAGTATGAGCCAAAACTTAGCCAACTTTAACATTAAGGAGCCAGTTGATGACAAACTTAAGCAAATTATTAAAGATAACACTTTTGCTTCCAATTTCAAGTGAGCCTTGTATAAGGGGTTTTTCTACCAAAAGCAGGATTTTATCAAAGTTTTTGACATCTTTTTCAAACAGTATATTAAATTATCTCATGCATATCTGAAGATGGACCAGCATGTTACAATGTCTATTTTGTAATACAAGATAAAAAATGTTTGATCGCGACAGGACGACATAAATTCCAATGTCGTGAATTCCGTTGCGCAAAAACTTCTCCCTGTTTTGAAAAACTTCTCCCTAACTTTGGCTGAGGGAGAAGTCACTTCTCCCTGTTTTAAAATCTAATTTGAGCCCTGAGTCAAAGATATCAATTTTCGAGTTATTGATCAGTTAACACTCGTCACTTATTTTTAACAGCTATGCAACCAAATGCAGTCACAATTCTCGAGTAGGTCGGGACTCGACTCAATATGTTCATCAAATTCGTCCGTTTCTGGTTCGAATAAATAACAGTTATACTCCAAATTCATCACTTATTAGATTGTCTACTGCTTCCCCAAATAATGACGAACTATTTGGCATAAATAGGTATATGTCAGAGTCGTTACTTTCTTCTACATACGTCAATATATCCTCATTGTTACTACTGTCTATTATGTTAGATACTACTTCTAATACTGCAATGACATCACACATTTATTACTCAAAATGAGGTGTTTCACTTTGCGGTAAAGAGAAAGTTATAAAATGTGGATTTCAAACCGCTATAACTTTTTTATTTTGTCACCAATTTTGATGCGGTTTTCAATTTTGTTATATTTAAATAATATATAAAACAATTGTGATAAAAAAATTTTTGGTTACAGGTACCCTTTAACAAGACAATGCATGGGATTGCAAATCAGGTCATAAGGTCAAGGTCACAGTTTCTATAAATAGAAATTTATTTTCCATGCATTTGAAGATGCACTATTTGTCCAATTGGTTTCAAATTTGCCAACTTATTCCCTGTGACAAGCTACAATGCAAGGGATTGCAAATCAGGTCACTAGGTCAAAGGTAAAGCTCACAGTGACTATAAATAGAAATTCAGTTTCAGTGCATTCAAAGACACACTGTTTTTCCGATTTATCTCAAACTTTGTCAACTTATTCTCTGTGACAAGACAATGCATGGTATTGCAAATCAGGTCACTAGGTTATAGGTCAAAGTCACAGTTTCTGTAGATAGAAATTCATTTTCCACAGTTACTATAAAAAGAAATCTAGTTCCTTTGCATTTTAAGACACACTGTTTTTTCGATTGATCTCAGACTTTGTCAACTTATTCCTTGTAACAAGACAATGCATGGGATTGCAAATCAGGTCACTAGGTCATAGGTCAAGGTCACAGTTACTATTAATAGAAATCCAGTTCCTTTGCATTTTAAGACACACTGTTTTTCTGATTGATCTCAAACTTTGTCAACTTATTCCTTGTGACAAGACAATGCATGTAATTGCAAATCAGGTCACCAGGTCATAGGTCAAGGTCATAGATAATAAAAATAGAAATTCAGTTAACATACATTTAAAGACATATTTGTCTGATTGTTCTGAAAACTTAACAAACACTATTTTGCTTTAATTAATCCAATTCTTAAAAATTTGTTAACTCAAGTATTCATTCAGTAAACACAAAGTTCAATCCGCTTCTTTCAGGAGAGGATTTAAATTATCAAATTGTAATCTTGCTAATTAAGAAATGGCTTGTTGACTAATGAAGGATTCTGTGGGAACCCTTCCAAGTTCTGTTCTAACTGCTATATTTGAAGAACTTTTCTTCATGCCTAGTATATTTTTGCACAAACTGATTTGGAGTTTTTCTATATTTCAACATTTGAGTTGTTTTTTGTGTACTAACATTTGCTTTGTAAAATTTAAGGTAAGAGTCCATATTACTTATTTCCGCATTATATGTAAGTAATGGTTTCACTAATGAATCAAAGAGACTACAAGCTACTTTAACTGGTACATTGTTATATTCTGAAGTATAAGTTTTAATTGAAAACAAGACTTTTCTTGCTTTATTAGTCAAGTCTAAAGTACAATTAATCAGACTCCCATTACTATAAATTTTGCATCTTAGAAACTTGTATTCTTTTACATTTTCTAAAGGAACTTTTTTATTTTTTTATTATATATATATAAATATGATGATATCATCTGCAAATAGCATCCAATATTTGTGTCAGATAACTGAGGTGGATAATTAAATTTGTCTTCAAATATTTGAGTGATGTCATTTATGAGCAAGTTAAATAAAGTGGGACCTAAAGATTTACCCTTTCTTACTCCTTTAACCATTCTAAGTGTGTTTGACTGTAAGTTATAATTACTAGTATATTTGAATGTTTTTGTTTGCAAACATTCTTTTCTATTGCTTTTATTTTTTTAATAATAAATTTGAACAAGAAAAGAGAAAGTCAAGAAAAGATCCATAACACAAAACTTCAAGAAATTGATAAAAGTGAAAAAAATGTTACATAGCCATTGTGAATATGATTTTCAGTAACAAAGAGTTCAGTAAAACAAAACAAATTAAGCTTGTGATAAAAACTGATTGAATCATTTTGTCCTAAAATATTGTTATTAAGCTTTCTTTACAGATACAGGAGAGCTAATGGCATACCCTTATTAGCTCACCTGAGCAGATGCTCAAGTTGAGCTATTGTGATATTAATTTGTCCGTCATCCGTAAACTTTTAACATTTTAATCTTTTCCTCCAAAACCACTGGGCCAAATTTATTGAAACTTGGTAACCATTATGCCTGGTGAAGCCCTTTCAGATTTGCACAAATGAAAGAGTTATGTCCCCTTGGGGCCTCATAAGGGGGAAATAGTGAAAAAAATTTAAAAAATCTTCTCCTCTGAATTTACAAGAGATATTCCTTAGTTATTTCATTTATAACATCCTTAGGTCATCTTTTTTCAGATTTGCACAAATGAAGTAGTTCTGTCCCTTGGGGCCTCATAAAGTGGGGGGGGGGTAATAGTGAAAAAATTTACAAATCTTCTCCTCTGAATCTACAAGAGATAAACCTTTGTTATTAGCTTTCAGCTCAGGTGAGCTATTGCTATCAATCTTTGTCCGCCGTGCGTTGTATCTTGTCTGTTGTCCGTCATGTGTATACTTTTTACATTTTAATCTTCTCCTCCAAAACCACTGGGCCAAATTTAATGAAACTTGGTAACCATCATGCCTGGGCGAAGCCCTTTCAGATTTGCACGAATGAAGGAGTTATGTTCCCTTGGGCCCCATAAGGGGGGAAATAGTGAAAAACTTTAAAAATCTTCTCCTCTGAATCAACAAGAGATATACCTTACTTATTTCATTTATAACATCCTTAGGTCATCTTTTTTCAGATTTGCACAAATGGTAGCCATGGGGCTCAAAATGGGGAAATTGTAAGGAACTGAGTGGGGAAATTGCTAAAATTAAATTACCAATTATCTTGAAAACTATTAACTTTTTGTATAGGCATGTGTATTAGAATATTGAAGGTATTGCAACAACGATCATTTTGATAAATGGTTCAAGGTCATATTTTCAAAGGTCAAGGTCACAGCTGCAAAAGAAAACTTAAATTGCCAATTATCTGGAAAATTATTAACTTTTTGTATAGGCATGTATATTAGAATATTGTAGGTATTGACGTGACAATCATTTTGATATATGGTACAAGGTCATATGTTGAAAGGCAAGGTCACAGCTGCAAAAAAAAAAGACTTTAATTGCTAATTATCTTTAAAACTATTAACTTTTTGTATAGGCATGTATATTAAAATATTGTAGGTATTACAACAATGATCATTCTGATATATGTTTAATTGGCATATGTTGAAAGGTCAAGGTCACAGCTGCAAAAGAAGACTTAAATTGCTAATTATCTTGAAAACTATTAACTTTTTGTATAGGCATGTATATTAGAATATTGTAGGTATTGCAACAACGGTCATTTTGATATATGGTTCAAGGTTATATGTTCAAAGGTCAAGGTCATATCAACATAGGAATACTAAAATTATTAATTATTTTGAAAACTATTAATTTCATGCATAGACATGTATATTAGATTATTGTAGGTATTGACATGACAATCATATATGGTTCGAGGTCATATATGTTTAAAGGTCAAGGACATAGCTGCATAAGTATACTGAAATTGATTAATGATCTGGAAATTATTCATTTCACTACAGTTACTTCATGCATATTATATAAGCTACTTATAAATGAAGTGTGAGTGGATATATTTCTGATTAAGTTTTGTTGGAGTTCTTAACTTGAAAAAAAAAATTAAAGTTTCTGTACTTAATATATTGTCTATTGCACTTTGCAAACAATATTGAACAAATCTTCAGGTGAGCATTAATACCAATGGGCTTCTTGTTGATATTTTGAGCATCAATTGAAGAATTTGATGTTTTAATAATTGTTGTATGTAACAGGAGGGAGGAAACACCTGAAAATTTCACTTTCTGAGTGTCCTAATGGAGGATTAAACCTGGCTCTGTCTGGTGATAAGCAAGCTCTTTACCACAAAGTTTAAAAATCAAGACCAGAAAGTCTGGCAGGAAATCACTCTGCTAACTACATCATTACAACACGAAGACTTGTTCAGTCTCACTGGAAATAAAATAATAATGCTCTAATTTTTTGTTACATGTCTTCTGATACACAGGGTTTACAAGTGATCTATCTTCATATGACAGCTCTTGTTTGAAACTCTTTGGGCAGTAATGTATAATCAAAATATGACAATAAAAACTTATTTTCTCTTTAAGGTCAAAGAAAGACTTGGTAACATCATTATCCATTCTGTTTCCTGTTGACTTTTTTCTACCAAGAACACTTATGGCATGTCAGAGATTTGATCATCTAGAGGAAATTATATCCTTGTCATTGGTTCCTGCTGATTGCTGCATTGCCACACTTTACTATTATTTAGTGAAAAAATTTAGGTTCATCGGAAAAGATGATATAAAGGTAGCTTTTTTGTTTTAATTTTTTACTTTAAAGCATGTATGGTGTTTGCAACATGCATAATGTAAGACATTTAAGGTATTAGATCAGAACTATCAGAATAATCAGAACTCACTTTGAATTGATCATTTGACATAACTTGTTTCGTTTACACTCTAGCATCATAACACTGTAACTTGTACATCATACATTCTGATCAGATCTAGATACAAAGTCAAAAGTTTTAATAAGATGTTTTTGCCTGTTAACTGCACATATAGTATGTTAAATTTCATATTGATGTACTAAAATGACATTTAAGGAACTTTGTCAACAAATTTGACAACAATTGTGCATACTACCTACCTTTAACTTATGTTGATTGTTCCAGGGATGGTTGAAACAACTACCCAGTGACACCGTCATAAAAAAAACAAATAAATAAATAAATACCAGTTAAAACAATAAGCTTTTTGAATGTAATTATTATTTACATTGTGCAGCTATTTTCCTTCTTTTTTGTAGGTTTTTGAAAAGTGTTTGGCTATGATTGCTGCACAAATCAGAAAAAAGAACACTGAAATGTAAGTTAGATATCTTAACAGGTTTTTTAAATTTATTTAATTCTAATGCTGTTGAATTAGATATGGACCAAGAGTTGTATGTATAGTAGTTTTCAATAAATGAGTACTATGTTATTGTTCTACTAATCATTTTTTTAAGTAAATATAAAGTCCAGTTTTGTAATAGGATAGGTTTTAAAATTTCTATCATGTGTTACTGCTGTCATGTGCATGTTAATTAAATAATCCTGCCTGCAAAAATATTGAATAGTTATAAAAACACCACTAAGCTGAAGTAGTTACTTTCACGACCAGGCCTTTACAAATGCAGATTTTTTGCCGAAAAACAATGATTCAAACTTCAAAAAGCCGATTGAAAAATATCCAAATCTGCTTTTTTTCCATAAAGAGTAAGACAAAATCTGATTAAAAATTCTTTAATGTCGGCTTGTTAACAATTAAGAGTACTCAGGACAGTGTCACTTGCGCCTGATCAATCCAGTTTATAGATAATTAATAACCTCGCTTGATCTCCATATGCAAGTGCTGATTAGATTGATTACGACCATTTTTCAGGTTACCAACAACAATATGGCCATACACATGGTTTTTGTATCTGTATCATTTATGGTTTTTATTAAACATTGATATTTTTAGTTACCAGTGATGGGATTTTTGCAAGATATAAATTAGCAGTATTTATGAACATTTATATATATATATATGACATTGTCACTCATCAACATATAATTAAAAAGACAGATATCCCAATACCAAACCTCTGATTTGTTATTACCAACATATCAACAGAATTCAGTTTAATTTCCATTTTCTTGCATTGCGAACAACTTGACAGTTATGTAAAGTAGTACATTAACACCATATTTTCAAATAGAATTTCTTAACTTTTCTGATGTGTGTTTATTAAACAGAAGTAAATTATTTTGGGGGTGGGGTACCCTTTGTCGATTGTTGGGTGGGTGGGTGGGGTGTTACCCTTTGCCAACTGCGGATTGACCTTATCCGGCATTTGTGAAGCCCTGTTCATGTTCCTGTTGTTAAAGTATTGTTGTATATCGAGACAATCATGAGACTCAATTGCTTAGGGGATATGTATAGAATCTGCTTACCAAATACTATGTCCTGTTATTATAAATGCAGGTTCCAACAGCAAACACTTTGTTTGACATGAACAACTCTCACCCCCTTTGAAAACTTGAGAACAGTTTTTAGCTGAACTAAATAAAGTCATGCATCTATGCATCGGTAATTTGAACCAATGTGAGGAAGGTCCGTCGTCCGCCGCACATAAACTTTTAACATTTTAATCTTCTCCAAAACCACTGGGTGAAGCGCTTTCAGATTTGCACAAATGAAGGAGTTATGTAACCTTGGGGCCCCATAAAGGGGAAAATAGTGAAAGACTTTAAAAATCTTTTCCTCTGAAAATACAAGACATATACTTTGGTTATTTCGTGTATAATATTCTTAGGTCATCTAGTTTCTGATTTGCACAAATGGTAGACATGGGGCTAAAAAGGGGAAATGGCAAGGCACTTAGTTGGGAAATTGCTAAAGATTTTATCTGTGTCAATGTATCTTGAAAACTTTCATCTTTTTGTATAGGCATGTATATCACAATATCATTGGTATTGATGCAACGATCATTTTGATATGAGTTTAAAGGTCAAGGTCACAGTTACAAAAGAAGACAGTTAGTTATCTTGACAACTATTAACTTCTTGTGTGGGCATGTATATTAAAATATTGTAGTTATTGACTTGACAATCATTTTGATATATGGTTCAAGGTTATAGGTTCAATGGTCAAGGTCATAGCTGCATGCATTGTCTGAAAATGATAATTATCTTGAAAACTATTAACTTCTTGTATAAGCATATATATATTAGAATATTGTAGGTGTTGACATGACTATCATTTTGATATATGGTTCAAGGTTATACATTCAAAGGTCAAGGTCATAGCAGCATAAGAAGACTTAAATTGCTAATTGTCTTAAAAGTTATTAACTTTTGGTATATTGATTTTGGTATATAAATTAAGGTCATAGGTTTTAAGGTCAAGGTCATAAGTACATAAGAAGCTTAAATTTTTAATTATCTTTTTATTAACTTTTTGTATAGGCATATATATTACAACAGGTATTGATACAACAGTAGTTTTGATATGTGGTTGAAAGTCACAGGTTTAAAGGTCAAGGTCATAGCTGCAGAAGACTGAAATTGTTAAATTATATTAAAAACTATTAACGTTTTGTAAATGCATGTATAATAGATTATTGTTGGTATTGGTATGATGATCATTTTGGTATATGGTACAAGGTCATAGATTCAAAGATCAAGGTCAAAGCTGCATAAGAAATCTAAAATTGTTCATTATCTTGAATTCTATTAACTTCTGTATAGGTATGTAATTAGATTATTGCTAGTATTGATATGATGATCATTTTGGTATATGGTACAAGGTCATAGATTGAAATTGTTAATTATCTTGCAACAATTAACATTTTATAGGCATGTATATAACAGTACTGTAGATATTGATACAACAATCATTTTGATATATTGTTCAAGGTCATGAGTTTAAAGGTCAAGGTCACAGCTGCAAAAGAAGACTGAAATTGTAAATTATCTTGAAAACTGTTAACTTTTTGTAAAAGCTTGTATATTAGAATATTGTAGGTATTGATATGTTGATGATTTTGATACATGGTTCAATGTTATACATTCAAAGGTCAGGGTCTTAGTTGCATAAGACAACCTAAATTGCTAATCAATTTCATAACTCAAAAGTGAAAAATTGCACTTAAATTTCTAACTTGAGAAACTTTTTATATTGTCTGTTGCACTTTGCAATCAATTTTAGACATATCTTCCGGTAAGCATTAAGGCCCATGGGCCTCTTGTATTTGCAGCTCACCCGAGCTTGCTATCCTCCTTCGCTGGTCATCTTGTGTTGTCAGTAGTGCTAAACTTTTTACATTTTAAACTTTTCCTCCAAAACCAATTGGCCAAAACTTGAATCATGCCTATATATATATATATATATATATATATATATATATATATATATATATATATACTTTTTTTTTGTGTGTAGTTCTGAAACTGAACTAGTGAATGCCTGGAGATGCTATACAATATCTGCAGATATGCTTGAAAAAGCTCTTGAGCAATATCCTAAAATAGATGAAATTGTAATTGGATCATCAGAAGTGTTCTTGGTATCAATTGCAGTATTTGACAAAATCATTGTTTCACTGTATGAAAATACATCCAGAAATGTGCCTGAATCCAAAAGAAAGCAATTCAAGGACAAACACTTGGCAACATTTGATAAGCACAGAAGATCAATTGAAGGATATCTTGGAAATTTGACATATGTAGGAGCCCAAGAAAAAAACTATCTCAAGGTATATACTGTAAATTTACTAACTTTAGTGGGTATGTATTTTAGTGCAATTTACACTCTCGACTAATTTGCATGGATTTAAATTACCGCAATTAAACAACTTTAAGAAACAGACTTTAAGTCAAACATTTATTTTAGCAGTGTATTTAGATTAGTGCTACTATCCTAGTGCAAAAATCACTAAAATTAATACACTGCTAAAATTAGTATGTTTACAGTATTCATTTTAGAAATTAAAATGAGTGTTTTAAGTTAACCTGACCAAATGTCTTGTCAGCTACTGGCATATTGCAGTGTGTATGTGCATGTGTGGATTGAAAAAAACACATATTTTCTACTTCTCCTTTAAAACTACTAAACAGATTTCAGTGAAACTTGGTCAGAATAGATGTCTATCTGGGCTAGTGCAATTCAGATCATTCTATTGCATTGTCATTGCTACTGAAACAAGGTCAGGATTAACTTGGGATGCAAAAATTTTTAAGATCTACTTCTTGGATATCACTGATGGGAGAAAAATTCTGATGCAATATTTAGCATTTCCAGAGCCATAAGACTATAGTTTGTTCATTTCATGAAATTTAATTGAAAAAATGGTTTAAAAGTTTGAAGTCACTGTATTGAAACTTTATTGGACATATTTGACTTAACGTAGTTCCATGTTCCTTCCCTTCTCAAATTTAACTTTGCATGTAACAGGTGTAGCTAGCTAGACAGGAAGTGCTTGCCCTTGATGGAAGTTTAGATGTATAACTAAATTGGCCAGTTTTCATAGTTTTTACCTTGTGGTTATTTTACATATATATATATAGGCCCATCAATATGTTATGGCATTTTCCATCCAGGCTAGTGGGCAACTGTCTGTTAACAATTTGGTTTCAGTGCAGTTAAAGACCCACTGTTTGTCTGATTGATCACAAACTTTTGTCAGATTGTTCCCTGTGACAAGACATTGCATTGAATGTCAATTCAGGTCACTTTGTCAAAGGTCAAGGTCACAATAACTTTAAATAGAAATTCAGTTTCCATACATTTTAAGATGCACTATTTGCCTGATCGATCTCAAGACAATGCACAAGATTACGAATCAGGTCACTTGATCAAAGGTCAAGGTCATGGTTACTGTAAAAAGAAATCCAGTTCCCTTACATTTAAAGATGCACTGTTTGTCTGATTAATTTCAAATTTATTCAACTTATTCCCTGTGACAAGACAGTGCATGGGATTGCAAATCAGGTCATTAGGTCAAAAGTCAAGGTCACAGTACCTATAAATAGAAATTCATTTTCAGTGTATTTAAAGATGCACTATTTGTCCAGTGAATATGAAACTTGTTCACTGTTTGTCTGATTGATCACAAACTAGAAATTCATTTTCAGTGTATTTAAAGATGCACTATTTGTCCAGTGAATATCAAACTTGTTCACTGTTTGTCTGATTGATCACAAACTTTGTCAACTTGTATGACATTGCATGAAATGTCAATTCAGATCACTATGTCAAATATATACATATACATGTGTATAAGAATATTGTAGGTATTGATATGACAGTCATTTTGGTTTATGTTTCAACATCATAGGTTCAAAGTTCAAGGTCATAGCTGCATAAGAAAACTGAAATTGTAACTTATTTTAAAAAATATTAAGTTTTTGTTTAGGCCTGTATATTGAAATATTGCAGATATTGATATGACAATCATTTTGATATAAGGTTCAAGGTCATTGATTCTAAGTTCAAGGTCATAGCTACCAAAGAAGACTTAAATTGTTAGTTTGAAGATTGAGATTGTCTATTATCTTGAAAAAGTTCAAGGTCATAGCTACATAAGAAGTCTTAAATTGTTAATTTTCTATAGACATGTATATTAGAATATTATTGGTATTAATATGGTCATAGGTTCAAAGGTCAAGGACATAGCTGCATAAGTATAGTTAAATGGTTAATGATTTGGAAATTATTTATTATTCTATAGTTACCATATGCATATTAGTTACTTATAAATGAAATGAGACTAGATATTTTTTATTGTAGCAGTTCTAAACTTGAGAAACTTAGAAAGTTTCTGTAATTAATATATTGTCTATTGCACTTTGCAATCCATTTTGAAATATCACCAGGTGAGCATTAAGGCCCATTGTTTTGTGTATGCAATCATCAAAATACAAACAGTCATTTTCATTACACATAATTTATTAGGTGAGCATATAAAGCCCATTGGGCTTTATTCATGATCTGATGATCATGCTGTTGGAGAATAATTTTCACATTCAGATCAAACTTTAATGTTTTTCCTATTTTTTTTAATTTGGTTTTAGTTGTGGAACTGTATTTTTGGAATAGATTTGCCAGATGGAAATATTAAAGGTGCTTTCTTTTTATCTGTTAAAGAAAGTTTGGAAAATTTACTTGAAAAAAAGGTAAGACAGATTTAGGGAAATTTGCTTTTTTACGCAGATTTATGAATTTATTTCTGGTTATTATGTTCCCTTATCTACTCAGAGATGGACTTATTTACTTTACTCTATTTAGTCTTCTTATTATTACTGGTATCTTTCATCATTTGCTTCTTCCGCTTCAATCCTAATCTGAAACATTTCACAGAGATGGTTTGTATATTTTTTCAAATATGACAGAATATAAAGGGAGTAAAGAATGGAACGATCTAGAGGAGTTACAAATTTTAATTTGAAACTCTCTCCGAGAGTGTAATGGATAAAGCTTGTTAAATTTAGCTAATCTGCCGTGTTTAACCGCTATCTTGAGGAAGACATGAAGCAGATTATAATTTTTTTTGAAATTTTCTGAGTCTATGGAGTCAAATGTGATCTAGCAATCTAACTAGGTTAAATTTTCGTGAAAAATCCGGATCATACTTAATTTTGGGGCCAAAGATGCTAAAATCACACTTGTGACAAGTTTATCAAACCAAAGTTCTGTTTAAACCACTTTAGTTCAAAAACTGTTCTAGCTATCAATTTTATGTCAACAGACAAAAATTCTTTAAGATGTTAAGGAAAAAACAGTATTTTTAGATTTTTTCTATTTTGTACACAAAATCCACAGTAAGTGTTTTAAGTGGACCCTATCATTTACAATGCAAAATTCCACGACTTAGCGCTTGCAGCCTGAATGGAATTTTTCCATACCAAATTTCTGCATTAAACAGTTCATGCTCAAACGCTATTCAAGTTATCAATTGAAAGTAGACCCAAAAATACTTTCTGATATTACGAACAAAACGGTATTTTTAGATTTTTTGTATGTCCCACAGAAGTTTCACAATAAATGCTCAAAATTGATCCTGTTTGTCATTTATAAAAATTCCTCGAAATTGTGCATGCACTCTTCCGATCAACAAGGATGATGTTTCTTTCAAATCAAAGGTCAAATGAACACCTGGCATTGTAAAACGGATCAATAATCTTGACAGCTGGATGCCTGTTTAATTCACCTGTTTTCAATGACCATGAACTTGAACTTTTTGAGATATTACAAAAAAATGGTATTTTTATATTTTTGATATGTTGTACAGAAAATCCACATTAAATGCCCAAAGCCGACTTTTAAAAATTCCGCAAAAATTGGCATGATGCTACAGGCAAAATAAACATCTGCAGTTACAGGCCTGATCTTGTCAGTTGAAATCTGTACGCCTATTTTGCTTGACTGTGGCATGTACAAACATGTATAAACAATGTCAGATAGATTACAGATAAAAGTAAATTCTTAAGCATTGAATTATGACCCGACTTTAGCACCTACAGAAATGACAATACACATCACGGAATGACACTTAAATGCAAAATATTGAACCAAAAATTTTTTATTTTCATTTTAAGTGAACTGCCTGCCTTAATGTGAAATGAATAATCTTGATAGCTGCGTTAACTACTTCAGTTCACACAACAGAAAAAATACCATTTAGTAAAATTTTCAGCTGTTTTAATTTTTGAAATTTATTTAAAACTAAGGTCTGTTCCCTCATACAAGGCATTCCTTAGCTGGATTTGGATTTATACAAATTTGGAACTTTAGATTCATTATTTTTCAACTGTTGGCTTATGTTTTTTATCTATCATACTTTTCGGACTGCCAAGTGCTCTTTTGAATTTTTATGAAATAATTAAATAAATAATAATTAAATTATTAAATAAAGTGTAGCACATGACAATAATCTATCAGGTTAATGAGGACTAAAATCTTGTGCTCTTCCCAAAACTGGTAAATGTTGAAGGTATCAAAAACTGTCCGGTCCAGTTAAAAAAAAAAGATAAAGGTATCAGAAGTTCTGCCAGGTTGATTGGAGGATTGGAGTGGATTAATGGAGTTTTACAAGCCAGTCAAGATTCTTTAACTCGTATTGGAGCAGTCAGTTAAGAGATGGTGAGTGATGGTGGTGGAAACCAGGGTGTTCAGAGTAAACCACAACTTTCGACAAGCAAGCTGCAACCCGTTTTCTTCTATAAAAAACCAAATCATCACTTCACAGTTAACTCAGCTGGAACACAGCATGTCAGTGCGAACTTCTAAGTTATCAAGAAAAAAACGCCTGATAAACAATGTAAAATTCAACAAGATATGCCTCACTGGAATATTTCATGTTTTTTCTAATGTGCTAATCTTTTTAATTTTAGCTCAGATGAGCGATTGCAATCTATCACCGTCTGTCGTCCGTCGTGCGTCGTCCGTCGTGTGTAAACTTTACATTTTAATCTTCTCCTCCAAAACTACTGCGCCGAATTTGATGAAACTTGGTGATTATCATGCCTGGGTAACAGCCTTTAAAAATTGTGTTCCGGGTTTGGCCACGCCCAACAACATGGCGGCTGTTACTAAAAATAGCAAAAAGACAAAAAAATCTTCTTCTCTGAAACCAAAAGGTGCAGGCAAATTTTGATTAGATATTTGGATTCAGCATACCTGGGAACATTAAAATTGTGTTTTTCATGAAAATTGAGCGAAAAATAGGTTACGCGTTTTTTCGTTTAATTTTAAAAATTTCGTAAAATCGCTTTAAATTGTTATAACTTGACTATTAGAACAGATAATGATGTAAGGTTTTCAGTTTTGACTTTTTCTTGAAATGACCTTTAAAAATAGGTCAAGGTCACAAATCAAGGTCATGACCTTATTTGTGATTTATGCACTTTTATGCAATTTTCTTGCAAATATTAAGAGATTTATGAAATCAAAAAATTGTTAAAATGTTAAGCATGACAAAATTTAAAAAGGTAAAAAGTTTCATAACTATATGATAATCCATGTAAGAGTTGTTGCCCCTGAAATGTTATTTTTGGCTTATAAATACTAACATTGTGCATTGAATAAAAATTTCATGTTTTTGTATAGGCATGTATATTAGAAAATTGTAGGTATTGTGACAACGATCATTTTGATATATGGTTCAAGGTCATATGATCAAAGGTCAAGGTTACAGATGCAAAAGAAGACATAAATTGCTAATTATCATGAAAACTATTAACTTTTTGTATAGGCATGTATATTAGAAAATTGTAGGTATTAATAAGATGATCATTTTGAAATATGGTACAAGGTCATATGTTGAAAAGTCAAGGTCACAGTTGCAAAAGAAGACTTAAATTGCTAATTATCTTGAAAACTGTTAACTTTTTGTATAGGCATGTATATTAGAATATTGTAGGTATTGACATGACGATCATTTTGATATATGGTTCAAGGTCATTTGTTCAAAGATCAAGGTCACAGCTGCAAAAGAAGACATAGATTGCTAATTATCTTGAAAACTATTAACTTTTTGTATAGGCATGTATATTAGAACATTGTAGTTATTGCAGTAATGATCATTCTGATGTATGGTTTAAGGTCATATGTTCAAAGGTCAAGGTCACAGCTGTAAAAGAAGTCATAAATTGCTTATTATCTTGAAAACTTAAACTTTTTGTATAGGCGTCTATATTAGAATATTGTAGGTATTGACATGACGATCATATATTGTTCAAGGTCAAATATGTTCCAAGGTCAAGGAGATAGTTGCATAAGTATACTGAAATTTGTTAATGATTTGGAAATTATTAATTGCATTACAGTTACTTCATGCATATTATATAAGCTACTTATAAATGAAATGTGAGTGGATATATTTCCTATTTGTGGGAGTTCTTGAGAAAACCTTTCAAGTTTCTGTACTTAACATATTGTCTAGTGCAATTTCCAAAGAATATTGGACATATCTTCAGGTGAGCGTTAAGGCCCATGGGCCACTTGTTTAAATTGTTAATCAAAATTTAGCACATATTTTCTACAACAGTATAAAGGGTGGTGTGTGCTAAATTATCCACTTGACAAAGCGACAAATAATCCCGTCGGAGAAGTCAAACCATGTCTACAAAAACAGTACCAAATTATCAAAGTTTTGATTTGTTACTTTGACCCTACCATGGATTGATGTTTTATCAGATGAATTAATTGAAAGATATAAAGTTGCAATTAACATTAAAAGAATTTGTTTTGACTTGCAATTATATAACATTCACTAGTAAACCTTAATTTTGATTTTCGGTAAACCTGATTTTCAGGAAAAAATTAGGCACACATCACTTGAATATTATTGATAGTTAAAGCTGCATTAAGTTTTCCAAAGACAAAAATTAAAACGGTACTAATCTAACTAATGATGTTCCTAATGAACAATGTTACATTTGGTTCAACAATAAAAGCTCGAATAAATGCAGAAATCACAATATTTACCCAGCGAGATGCAGCATTTAGGATCTAATATTAGAACATGGTTACGTCATCAAAAACCCGGATAATTTAAACACAACTTTCAAAACGGTGAAATACGATAAATTAAACACAGAACTTCGTTGAATTTGTCATTTGTGACTTAGTAAGGGATACAAAACACCATTTCAAATACGTCCGGATATAAATGAAGGACAATTAATGTAAATCTGTTATGTTTCACTTTCGGTTCTAGGGTTTTTCCGTACATCCGACATGATCCGTGCGCATGCTCCAAGCTAATAATTACCATCGTAAAACTCTGACCAACTGGTCAGAGGGTTCAGTTTATTTACAGCTAAAAGAAATGAAATTTTAGAAAATGAATGTCACGGATTGTGGTTAGAAGATATCTATTTTTTAAAAAAATATATTTTTAGAAAATCAAAAAAAATTGATAACCTTAATGCAGCTTTAACAGTTACATTTTAACACAAAAGTTCAACTCCAGTGCAACAAGTTCTTCCCTTTATGAACTTGTGATTCAGAAAAAATGTCTACAGTTTATATACAATAAATGGGTTCTACTAAACATCTGCAAAACTGGAAGTGGAAATCATCTAGATTGTTCCATTCTTTCCCGCGAAACCCCTTAAGGTGTCGCCCAACTATTAAAGTGAAGTTTTAGTGTTTTACTAAATACTGGTAATTAACTTGTCTTTCTACTTTGATTACATGATAGCTTAATTCCTGCAGTTTGGCTGATCTTTTCACTTCATAAGTCAATGATCTGGAAATTTGTTTTATTCATCTTTAGCTCACCTGAGCTGAAAGCTCAGATGAGCTATTGCTATCCATCTTCGTCCATCTTCTCCTTCAAAACCAATGGGCCAAATTTAATGAAACTTGGTAACCATCATGTCTGGTGAAGCCCTTTCAGATTTGCAAAAATGAAGGAGTTATGTCCCCTTGGGGCCCCAAAAGGGGGGAAATAGTGAAAAACTTTAAAAATCTTCTCCTCTGAATCTACAAGAGATATACCTTAGTTATTTCATTTATAACATTCTTAGGTCATCTATTTTCAGATTTGCACAAATGGAAGCCATGGGGCGGGGAAAAAGTAACGCACTGAGTAGGAAAATTGCTAAAAATTATATATTTGTCACTATATCTTGAAAACTATAAACTTTTTGTATAGGCATGTATATTAGAATATTGTAGGTATTGACATATTGATGATTTTGATATATGGTTCAAGGTCATATGTTGAAAGGTCAAGGTCAAAGCTGCAGAAGAAGACTTAAATTGCTAATTATCTTGAAAACTTTTAACATTTTGTATAGGCATGTATATTAGAATATTGTAGGTATTGCGACAATGATCATTTTGATATATAGTTCAAGGTCATATATTGAAAGGTCAAGGTCACAGCTGCAAAAGAAGACCTAAATTGATAATTATCTTGAAAACTATTAACTTTTTGTAAAGGCATGAATATTAGAATATTGTAGGTATTCACATAATGATAATTTTGATAAATGGTTCAAGGTCATATGTTGAAAGGTCAAGGTCAAAGCTGCAGAAGAAGACTTAAATTGCTAATTATCTTGAAAACTATTAACTTTTTGTATAGGCATGTATATTAGAATATTGTAGGTATTGCGACAGAGATCATTTTGATATATAGTTAAAGGTCATATGTTGAAAGGTCAAGGTCAAAGCTGCAGAAGAAGACTTAAATTGCTAATTATCTTGAAAACTATTAAATTTTTGTATAAACATGTATATTCAAATATTGTAGGTATTGACATGCCAATTATTTTGATATATGGTTCAAAGGTCAAGGTTGCAGCTGTAAAAGAAGACTTAACTTGCTAATTATCTTGAAAACTATAAACTTTTTGTATAGGCATGTTATTAGAATATTGTAGGTATTGACATAATGATTATTTTGATATATGGTTCAAGGTCATATGTTGAAAGGTCAACGTCAAAGCTGCGAAAGAAAACTTGAATTGCAAATTATCTTGAAAACTATTAACTTTTTGTACAGGCATGTATATTAGAATATTGTAGGTATTGCAACAACGATCATTTTGATATATGGTTCAAGGTCATATGTTGAAAGGTCAAGGTCACAGCTGCAGAAAAAGACTTAAATTGCTAATTATCTTGAAAACTTTTTGTATAGGCATGTATATTAGAATATTGTAGGTATTGACATGGCAATCATTTTGATATATAGTTCAAGGTTATATGTTCAAAGGTCAAGTTCATATCAACATAGGAATAGTAAAATTATAAATTATCTTGAAAGCTATTTATTTCATGTATTGGCATGTTTAATAGAATATTGTAGGAATTCACATGACAATCATGTATGGTTTTAGGTCATATATGTTCAAAGGTCAAGGACATAGCTGCATAAGTATACTGAAATTGATTAATGATTTGGAAATCATTCATTGTACTACAGTTCATTCATGCATATTATATAAGCTACATATAAATGAAATGTGAGTGGATATATTTCTGATTAAGTTTTTTTTTGAGTTCTTTACATGAGAAAACTTTTAAAGTTTCTGTACTTAAAATATTGTCTATTGCACTTTGCAAACAATATTGACATATCCTCAGGTGAGCGTTTAGGCCCATGGGTCTCTTGCAGAGGTGTTTACCACTATGGATTTTCCGTATTTTACACGGATTTTAAATGCAAAATATGGACTACGGATTTAATTCACGGAAGTACGGTTTCCGGTTCTTTTCAAGAAATTTTTTTTTTTCTCCTCAAAGTGCTTGAATGAGCGGTGGTTATGTATTAAAGTAAAGGCATCTGAGATAGAGATTTCTGCGGTTTTCTGGACACCTCTTATTAATCATATGTTTTACCGATCATTCAAAGTAGGTAACGAAAGTTAGTTTGAGAAAGATGTCTGCTTCTGCTGCAACAAAGCGCACGGCTCCGGCTGAGCAGGACTCTGATGACGACAAACAAACCAAAAATACAAGGAATCTTACTCAAACATGTGGCCTTGTTTGACCTCGTCCAAACGTGGGGAATGTATGGTGCGCTGTACCGTGTGCTCGTGTGATTTTTCATGCGAGCACGGCGGGAAGAATGACGGTAAAAGACACGTAGATTCAAAATCACACAAGGAATTGAACACTTTGGTAAAAACAAATAAGTTTATGGCATCTTTTGTCTCTCAGAAGTCTATTGAAACCGACTATAAACGGGCAGTCACTCGAGCTGAGGTTATGATGTGTGAAATAAATGAGATGAATTTGCCAATAACTGCAGCTGACATATTCAATAAAGCCTTCAAACTAATAGTTAGTTAAACATTTAAAGTAGTTTTTTTATTTTAGTAAACCTGACTGGAGGAATTTCAGAGAATTTCAGAAAAAAAATCTATTTAATTTATATATTTGGTATCTTCAAAACATGACTCTAAAAGTCTAAAAGGCTTCAGAATGCAGGACTTTGCATCTGGGGGGGGGGGGGGGGGGGGGGGGGGGGGGGGGCATGCCCCCAGACCCCCCTAGAAAATTTCGCACCTTCGGCGCTCACCGGTGATACTACTGAAGAATACGTTCACAAAAATACTGATAGACTAAACTAGGGGTAAACACCTCTGCTCTTGTTTAAAAAAGAGATATTTCAATTATTTGAAGTTATTTTTTGTACAATTTGTATTTGGACAAAAACAATATTTCAAGTTCTTGAAAGAATTTTACTCAAAGAAATTGTGTTATCTATGGTTTTCTAGAAATGTAAGTTTGAGTTATTGTCCCTCGCTTACATCGAATGGGGGGACATTAAGATGTGTTTTTCTGTCTGTCATGTTTGGTTTCCGTGCAATAACTTCAGTTAAAATTAAAGGTTTTTTATGAAACTTGGCACAGAGGTAGCTAATGACAGGAGCTTGCTTGGGATTGATTTTGGGGTCACTAGGCCAAAGGTCAAGGTCACTGTGACTATAAATAGAAAATCAGGTTTCCAGTTATTTTAAAGTAAATCATTTAACATTTTTTAATGAATCTTGGCACAGAGGTGGCTTATGACAAGAGCTGATTTGGGATATATTTTGGGTCACTAGGCATAAGATCAAAGTCACTGTGACTATGAATAGAAAATTGGTTTTCGGTCATTTAAAAGTTAACCGTTCAAGATTTTTGTCCCCCGCTTTAACCGAAAGGGAGACAAACAAATGATATACAATAGTTTCAATTTCCCTCATTGCATTTTATGCTAGGACTGTCCATATTACCCCTCATATATCATTACAATTATAGAAGTCTATTTCATTTGAAAGCAGGGAATATAAATTCTATGAATTTGCTTGTAGACTATTGGTATAGATGATTCACATTTCTCAAAATCATGGACATAATCTCAGACAAATTCAAGACTAAACCCTTCTTGGTGTCGAGTGTGTTTTGGGATAAACACCCCTATTCCATATATATTTTTGATCTGCATAAAAATGGAGCTTGATATTGTTAACTTATTTAATTCTACTGCAATGACATTTTCATTTACTAGGAACTTACGATATTATAAGATCTTAGTCATCCATGCAGTATTTTTGATTTAGAAAACCCATTTAATTGACAAAACTTATAATGAAACTGTTAACATAAAAAAGAAGAAACATTACAGAATGGATGATGAACATAAAATCTCCATTGATATTTTTCTGTATAATATGATCATCAGTTTTAAGATATAGGCATCAATTCTCTTGTAATGTCTTTATCATTACCTTTATGTATGCCATGGTTTTTTTTACAAGTATGACAACTGTTCATATTCTCGAATAACAAAGTTACAGACCAAGTATCACATTTGATGGGAAAGATGAATGTGATTTCTGAGTTAATTAATGCACAGAATTCAGAGGGGATAAAATACAGTATATTGATGATGGAAAAGGTCATATTTCAATCTGTTTTCTTGATTTTTTTTTTTCAAATGACAATTAACTTATTTTGGCTTTTTATTTGTAGTTTCAATACGATGATGAACTTGTCAATATTTACTGCACAAAGATTGACAGCTACAACAGTGAGATGCAAGGCATTTTAACTAAAATGGCTTTTCAGGTTAGTAAATAAGTATAATGTATTTAACTAATATCAGAAGTTAACTTACCTTCAGGGGAATAATACTTAGTAAAGTTGAATCTTTTTATCTAGATTATTTGTTTTTAGCTCACCTGAGCCAAATGCTCAAGTGAGCTTTTCTGAACAAAATTTGTCTGTCGTCATCGTTGGCGTCGTTGTCGTCGTCGTCCGCGGCGTAAACTTTTACATTTTCGACTTCTTTTCTGAAACTACAAGGTAGATTTCAATGAAACTTGGTCAGATGCATATATGGGCCAGTGCAATTCAGATTTTTACGTGGCGTTGTCCTGGCTCCCAAAACTAGGTCAAGGTGACCTATGGTTCCAAAAAACTTAAAAAATCTTCTTCTCCAAAAGCAATGATGGGAGAAAAAATCTGATGTGATATTTGGCTTCTCTAGGGTCTTAAGCTTATGAATTGTTCATTTCGTGAAATTTGGTAAAAAATTAGGTTATGCGTTTTTGCGTTTAATTTTAAAAATTTCGTAAAATGGATTCAAATTGTTATAACTTGACTATATGAATAGATATTGACATGGGGTTTTCAGTTTTGACTTTTTCTTGTAATAACCTTCAAATAGGGGTCAAGGTCAAAGTTCAAGGTCATGACCTAGTTTGTAATTTGTGCAGTTTTAGGCTGTTTTCTTCAAAATTTTAAGAGATATATAATATCAAAACATTGTTAAAATGTTCAGCATGACAAAATGTATAAAGGTACAAAGTTTCGTAACTGTATGATAATGCATGTAGGAGTTGTTGCCCCTGAAATGTTATTTTTTTGCTAATAAAAACTAAAATTGTGCATTAGCTTGAAAACTATAAACTTTTTGTATAGGCATATATGTTAGAATATTGTAGGTATTGACATGATGAACATTTTGATATATGGCTTAAGGTCATACATTCAAAGATCAAGGTCATAGGTGCATAAAAAGACTGAAATTGTTAATTATCTTGGAAACGATTAACTTTTTGTATTGGCATGTATATTAGAATATTGATGGAATTGATATGGCGATCATTCTGATATGAGATATAAGGTCTTACATTTAAAGGTCAAGGTCATAAATGCATAAAAAGACTGAAATTGTTAATTATCTTGTAAACTATTAACTTTTTGCATAGGCATATATATTAGAATATTGTAGGTATTGATATGACAATCATTTAAATATGTGACTCAAGGTCATACATTTAAAGGTCAAGGACATGGGTGCATAAAAAGACTGAAATTGTTAATTATCTTGGAAACCAGAAACGTTTTGTATTGGCATGTATATTAGAATATTGTAGGAATTAATATGGCAATTATTCTGATATAAGATTCAAGATCTTATGTTTAAAGGTCAAGGTCATAGATGCATAAAAAGACTGAAATTGTTAATTATCTTGAAAACTATCAACTTTTTTATAGGCATGTGTATTAGAATATTTTATGTATTTTTGCAAATGATTTTGGATATATTCTCAGGTTGGCCATATTCTCAGGTGAGCGTTAAGGCCCATGGGCCTCTTGTTATTGTGTCTGTCGGCTGGAACAATCACATGGTCGTTTCGGGAATTCCAATAACAAATACTAAATGAGAACAAGTGAAAAACATCATTTCCTGATTTCATCAGAAAAAATGTCTTTTATGTTGAACTAGTTTACCGACAAGATTCTGTCTTACACGATTTTCTCGGCAGTGAACATTAATTTTAATCAACTTTCACTTTCATAGAAAATTAAAGCACTAATTAAAGGTATGATTTTATTGAGTTTACATAAAACTGTTAATACATTGCCAAACCTGTTTCACGTTACGAGGCAATGGCGCCAATACACAATGAAATAAACGTGTGAAAACAACAAAGTTTTTTCTTGATTTTATTAAATCAGGCTAATCAGGGCCCTTAAGAAATTTTATGGCCGTCATCACAATATTGTTGATAAGTATGTAGTCACTATATCCCAACTTATACTGGATATATTTGTCTTACCATGGTGTAGCTAGCTAGACAGGAGGAACTTACCCTTCCGGAGCACCCGGCCAAACTTACAATTTAAAATTTAAAATTAAAATTTAAAAATTAGGGTGTCTGAAAACATTGAAGGGTTACAGTACTTGCACTTTGAAGATTTGTCCAAGAATTTCACGTTCTTAGACAAAAACTTTTCTGTCCGACAAAAACAGAGTTTCTGTGGTTCATTAACATTGTACTGTTGTAACAGAGCTACATGTATATGTAATTTAAAAGAAATAAATATTTTTCAGAGATGTAATCTGTTTCTTGTTAATATTTCTAGCTATAGCATTGGTCGATATATGAACATGATGGACACACAAGTTACAATGGTACTGAATTTTTTTTTCACACCACTCGCATGGGAAAATTTTTTAGGACAAATGTCAACATTTAGAGCCCAATACCATCAGCTGCCAATGTAGCTCGTCTCACCCAACAAGGGAGTGATCTACCATTTACATAGTGAACTACAAATACTTAACAGTTATTCATTTTGTTTTCACAGTAACAGTACGATGTGTTCCAGTTTTGCTACATATGTAATTTGTTTCACTTTGTCATCATGGTTTATTTAAAAAAATTTCAGATTTCCTTGAAACCTCCTGTCAGAACTGGTCTGAAATTGGCAAAACTCATCCAGACTATAAAAATCGCTGTCACCACAGTATCGATATTCTGATCTAGATCGTGATGGTTTTGTTGTTTATTCAGGCCAGTTTTGTCACACTGTTCTGGATACAGTTATCTAACATATAGTTGGTAGAGTCCACAAGAGACCAAGTAGCTTGGTTGGTGGAATGTCCCACTGCTAGGGAGGTCTTGGGTCCGAGACCATGGTTTGCCACTCCGATTTCTCCATTTTCAGTTGCATTTTTAGGGTATTATCAATAGGGAAATAATGCACAATCTCGATCAGAGAGATGAAATTGGTATGTTATGCCTCAGGGGTATTAATCTCAAAGGGGGAGTAGTGATCTGGGTTGGCCAGATAGGACAGTTGGCCAAACGTCCCACTGGCATTCAAGGGGTCCTGATTTCAAAGATAATCCACTATGTCTATGCATAACTTCCAATGACAGATTTCTTTGCCCTACTGATGGCCAAGAGAGGTTTAATCTAACAGGATTTGCAAATACATGACTTGTTAAAGTTGTCGCCACGACCACCATTTGTACCAATTTCTCTCTTTGAAGACAATACATTTCTCCTTAATGGAGACAATACTTGCATAAGTAATATTAAGTTCTTAAATGTCTATGTTATCAGAACCATTATGATATCTTATAAGTACAGTCAAATTAGTTTATTTTCTGCACTTTCATTGGAGGAGTTCAAAATTCCAATGGAAAACACAGTTCATATTATATGATGTGCTGTATGTTGTGTGTTGGTATTTCCAGTTTTTTGGTTATTTCAATTGATAATGTCATTATCATTATGCACCATTGAAATGTTATAGATCACTGAAGTTACTTACAAAATAAGGTTTTTTGGTAAATAAGGAAATTGAATGAGTGAGAAATTATATCTATCCCTAGTTATTCTGTGCTGGATTTCTCTGGAACCTTGTGTTACAACTGATCTGACTTCAGCATTTGTATGATACTAGATCACAGGCACACAGTGTTACAATTCACTATGGATCGCACATTGGATGCATTGGAAGAGACACATTTCTTGTTGGTACAGCGGGTCAGAACTAATTAAAAACATCTGAATCCAATCATTTCATTGCATGTTATTAAAAAATTTTAGCATCTACCACTATCAACCAGATGATGTATGTAATTTCAACAATCAGGCAAAGTCACTTTTAACATTACATCATATGATAACTATCTTTTTGTACTGCCATTGTCCTGCCTTATGTGTTCTCTGTTAATACAATTTGCATAAGAGAAAATAACACATTATTGTGTATCCAATCTTTCCATCAGTGCTGTCAGCACTTTGATTAATCATCTTCTTTTCATAAATGGAAAAGTCTATATATAGTCCATTCACTTAAACTGGCAAAAAATGGGCTGTACATGTTTCAAGATAATTCACACCATCTTATTGATAATTCATTCGTAATCATACTATGTGACCTTAAACATGTGTAATTGTTAGGAAATTCATAAACAGTATTTCTTTCCCAACTTATATGATCATCTGGGTATGGAGTTTATCAAGTTTACATAGCTTAAGTGACCTTGACTAATTATTTAAATCTTTAAACATCTTTTTATAATAAACCAAAAAAGGACTAGGAACTTGAACTTTATGATAGCATCATTCCAACAAGTTTACAAAGCTAGGTGATTCACATTCAAGTCATTGTAACATGGAATAGTTAAACCTTTCAAAATCTTTTTTAGCTCACCTGGCTGAAAGCCAGCATTAGCTTATGACATGACCAAGGGTGTTTTTGTGTATCTGTTTGTCCGTTTGTGTGCGGGGGGGGGGGGGGGGGGGGGTGTATGTGTGTGTGTAACCAATGTTTTTGACTTGTCTTCTGAAACCACATGGCTAATTTTTACCAAACTTGGTAGGGTGCATTATTCAATGGTGGCTTAACACGTTTATACTTTTGGTTGCCATAGGTACAGAAAGTAGGTCATGGTGACCCTCTTTTAAAAAAACCTTAAAAAGTTCTTTGAAACCAAAAGTGGTAGATCAAAATTAATTTGGTTTTCAGCTTCTCTAGAGTTATAAGTATGTAGTTTTTACAAATCATAAAATTTGGCAAAAAAAATAAGTTACATGTTTTTACATTTAATTTTGAAAAAATTGCAAAATAGTTTAAAATGGTTGGTTATAAATTGAGTATTTCAACAAATATTGACATGGAGTTTGAAGTTCTTGAAAAAACCTACAAACTTGGGTCAGGGTCAAAGATCAATGTAGTTTGTGATTTTTGCAGTTTTCAGCTATTTTCCTGAAAACTATAAGAGATAAATTAAAACATTTCAAAAATGTTCAGCATGACAAAATCTAACAAGATACCAAATTTGGTAACAATATATGTTAATCTGTGTAGGAGTTGTTGCCCTTGTTATATTATTTTTTGCTTATAATACTAAATTGTGTATAAGCTTGAAAACTATAACCTTTTTGCATAGGCACGTATATTAAAATAGTGCAGTTATTGATATGACTATAATTTTGACAGATGGTTCAAGGTAATGAATTCGAAAGGTCAGTGGGTCAGTGATATATGGTTTAAAGTCCAATGGTTCAAAGGTCAAGGTCATATGTGAATATGTGTGTGTGTGTGTGTGTGTGTGTGTGTGTGTGTGTGTGTGTGTGTGTGTGTGTGTGTGTGTGAATTGTCAGAATATAAAGTTCTAACAAGTTTGCAAAGCTGGCTGACGTTTTAAACACATTCAAGATCAACTGTGCAAGGTCATATTGATTTATAAAGTGTAATTATTTACAGATCTGCTTGTTATGAATTAAATTGCCCAGAAGTTTTTAATATGTATATATAGAACTTGAAGATCTAAGTTTGCAAATCTGGTTGATCTTGTTAAAATAATTTTACTAAAATTTTGATTTTTTTCAATGGATCTTTTGTTGGTAAAATTAGTGGTTATAATGCCAGGTTTAAGGTTTTCAGATTTACACATATAAAGGAGCTTTGTCTCCTTTGGCTCAAAAATGGGAATAGTGAAAATCATTTCCTATGAACATACCTGGGTATACCTTAGATATTTCATGTATTACATCTTGTTTTAAATATTCACAATCTTAGCTATAAGGCGCAAAATGGTAAAATGCCAGGGGACAGATAAATCCATTTTTTTTTCAGTTTAATTAAAACCTGTTTTTCTGGTACAGTTTTTGTTTGGGTATTCTATGGTACATAGGAATATTATCATTGTACTTTACTATACTTTGTATTAATCTGTAAAAAAGGTCAAGATGCATAAGTTTACTTAACTGGTTAATTATATAAACAGATAATTTTCAATTTTGACATTTTCTATGAATAACTTCTTTTTAGGTCATGTGAGCTTATGGCATAGCGTGACATGTGTATGTATGTTTGTGTGTGCGTTTGGCATGTGTGTGTGTCGTTAACACCTATTATCGACTTCTCCTACAAAACTGCTGGACAGATTTCAATGATACTTGGTCAGAAGCAAATATAGACTCGTGCAATTCAGATTTGTTTATGGCATGGCCATGGCTACCAAAACTAGGTCAAAGTGACCTAGGGGTCCAAAAATCTTAAAAAATCTTCTTCTCTAAAACGGATGATGAGAGAAAAAATCTGATGTGATATTTGGCTTCTCTAGGGTCTTAAGCCTATAGTTTGTTCATTTCGTGAAATTTGGTCGAAAAATGGGTTACGTGTTTTTGCGTTTAATTATAAAAATTTCATAAAATGGATTCAAATTGTTATAACTTGACTATTTGAACAGATATTGACATGGGGTTTTCAGTTTTGACTTTTTCTTGAAATGACCTTTAAAATAGGGTCAAGGTTACAAATCAAGGTCATGACCTAATTTGTGATTTATGCAGGTTTTCTTGCAAATTTTAAGAGATATATAAATTCAAAACATTGTTAAAATGTTCCCCATGACAAAATTTAAAAAAGGTACCAAGTTTCATAACTATATGATAATCCATGTAGGAGTTGTTGCCCCTGAAAATGTTATTTTTGGCTTATGAATACTAAAATTGTGCAATAGCTTGAAAACTATGAGCTTTTTGTATAGGCATGTATATAAGAATATTGTAGGTATTGATATGACAATCATTTAGATATATGGTTCAAGGTCATATGTTGAAAAGTCAAGGTCACAGCTGCAAAAGAAGACTTAAATTGCTAATTATCTTGAAAACTATTAACTTTTTGTATAGGCATGTATATTAGAATATTGTAGGTATTGACATGACGATCATTTGGATATATGGTTCAAGGTCACATTTTCAAAGGTCAAGGTCATAGCTGTAGAAGAAGACTGAATTTGTAAATTATCTTGAAAACCATTAACATTTTGTACAAGCATGTTTATTAAAATATTTTACATATTGATATTAAGACCAATTTGATATAAGGTTCAAGTTCACATGTTCAAAATCATAGCTGCATAACCATATGGTTAATGATTTGGAAATTATTCATTGTACTATAGTTAAATCATGCATGTGAGCTATTTATAAATGAAATGTGACTAGACATTTATAATTAATTATTGCAAGATTTTCCAAACTTGAGGAATTTTGTGAACTTTTTGTAATTAAGTTCTTTGTAAGTTTTTGGATATTTCCTCAGTTGAGAGTTAAGGCCCATGGGCCTCTTGTTTTTATTTTTAGCTCACCTGACCAAAAGGTCATGTGAGCTTATGGCATGGCACTGCGTGTGTATGGGTATTCATGTGGGTGTGCATGCTTGCATGCGTGCGTGTGTGTGTGGGTCGTTAACACCTATTTTTTACTTCTTCTCCAAAACTGCTGGACCGATTTCAATGATACTTGGTCAGAAGCATAATGGGCTGTTGCAATTCAGATTTGTTCGTGGCATTGCCATGGCTAACACAATCATTTTGAAATATGGTACAAGGTCATATGTTGAAAAGTCAAGGTCACAGTTGCAAAAGAAGACTTAAATTGCTAATTATCTTGAAAACTATTAACTTTTTATATAGGCATGTATATTAGAATATTGTAGGTATTGACATGACGATCATTTTGATATATGGTTCAAGGTCACATTTTCAAAGGTCAAGGTCATAGCTGTAGAAGAAGACTGAATTTGTAAATTATCTTGAAAACCATTAACATTTTGTACAAGCATGTTTATTAGAATATTTTACATATTGATATTAAGACCAATTTGATATAAGGTTCAAGTTCACATGTTCAAAATCATGGCTGCATAACCATATGGTTAATGATTTGGAAATTATTCATTGTACTATAGTTAAATCATGCATGTGAGCTATTTATAAATGAAATGTGACTAGACATTTATAATTAATTATTGCAAGATTTTCCAAACTTGAGGAATTTTGTGAACTTTCTGTAATTAAGTTCTTGTAAGTTTTTGGATATTTCCTCAGTTGAGCGTTAAGGCCCATGGGCCTCTTGTTTTGTAAAACATTTCACTGCAGAATTAAATTTTTCATATTTTGTAGGAAAGTTGGTTTTTTTTTGCATGATCATGACCTCATTAAAGAAATTAACTGAAAATAGCAAAATACTTACAACATTTAAAGGTTTTGACATAGGATTTTAAAAAGTAACAATTTTTTTCAAATCTTTTTTGTCATGGAAATTATGTGACTCTGTTTAAGTTATTATTTAATTAAGTCAAAGATAGTGCTGAATATATTTTCATTAAATTTTATATGTATATAACCTGTGATTTTACTTCTTCAATCATGTACATGGTATATACACTCATATTGCTATTATAGAAACCAGATAAGTTTGAAAACATTCTGAATTTTTTTCATAAGAATATTATTTCTATAAACTTCATAAAAATGTGAATTGTCATTTCAGGCAATGGAAAAGGGATTTAAAATTGACACCTCAAGACTAAATGAAACAGGAGCAAAAAGATATGGACATTTAGTCTCGAGTCTTTTTAAGAGAAACTGGGATGCAAAAGCCTTAAAGGATGATCATCAAATTTTACAGAAGGCTTTGTTATGGAAACCATTTATCCATTTTATACAAATGTTTTGTAAGTCATTTATTGTATGTATGCTAATTGTTGAACTTTTCATGTGAATATTTATCAGTGGATTAATTCCATCCAGCTAGAATGTTTACACTTTTGGAGCACCTGACCTCACTTTCCTGGTGAAAGTTTAAATGTATAATTGAACTATAATGTATAATTGCGAGCAATTATATGTCTGTGTATCAGCTGTCTTAAGTGGTGATCCAAATAGCAAAGGAAATTCCAAGAAAAAAAGAAAGAAAGAACTCTATAGAAAGAACTGTCTGGAATTCCGTGGTTTTAACCAGAATACTAATCTTAGCTTCTCATTTTTCTTAACATTTAACTGGTCACTTAAACTTTATTCATAATTGATAATGTTAAAAAATATGTCTTTAATTGTCTGAAAAATGATAAAAAAATATTACCTATTCAATTTTGTCCAAAACAATATCTTTTAGTATAAAGTTTATAAAAGAAAACAATAATATTATTAATACCCAGAAATATTATAATTAGTTACCGGTAAATATGGGAAGGGACTTTTTCCTTTTCAAGAATTTGCTTGTCTTTATTATTTAACTTTTGGTCTATATGTTCTTGTGTAAAAAAGGATGATGTGTACTTTTTGTACTTATACAAAACTGGAAATTAAAGTGATTTAATCATACTGGTTTTGATAGAATTGAAAATTTGATATAGTCATGTTCTTAACATGAAACTTATTTTTATTCATGAATCAGTAAAGGCTTTAAAATAATGTATTCCAATTTGTCATTTATATTTTCATTAAATGAAACCCATATCCTACTTATTTAAAAGCAGATGTTTTACTACTGAGCCCCCAGGGCTCTGCAAGGGGCTTAGGCAGGGGAACTTATAATTCCAACCATAGCATGATGCCATTGAACAAAGCATTAATTTTAAATTGTTCCAATCCACCCAGCCCATAATTAAATGCACAGTTGTGGAAATGCAAGGGTTTGATCACTTCTTAAATGGGGCCTTTGTGGTTGAATAATCTAAAACATACACATGTTTGTTAAAATGCTGTGATTTTCTCTGGGCACTCAACTGTCTAAGAACTGACCCTGTTGATATGAGTGAAAGAATATTGACTTGGTTCTGAAGACTATTGACCCATTTAACTCTTAAAGTTGCTTTAAGTGTCACAAGTAATAAATACAAATTTGGTCTTATCACAATTAGCTGAAACTTTGCTGATATTATATTAACATTAAACAAGTAGAAAACAGCTTTTTAAGCTTATGTTTTTCAACCCTTTTCAGATATGGAAGAAAAGTCAAAATTTCTGTGTGATGACACAAAACTGCACTTAACAACAACTGCTACACTCATAGAAAAAATTTTGTCAGCATTGTTAAAGGGTGATATATTGGTCAGAGACATGGAACTCATAATATTCAATGCTGACAGTTTTACCAAGCTGATTAGTGCGGTGCAGAGGAAGGACTCTGTTGTGAAGATTAAAGATGAACATTTATACAGAATGATACAACTGAGAGAAAAGGAACTTCAAGCATTCAAAACAACAATGGCTGACGTACAGGACTTCATAAACATGTGTCATAGATTTGCAGGTATTCTTCTATCTCTTCTAATATTGCTTATTATAAATATTATTAATTTGATTGACTTTATTTATTTATTTATTTATTTATTTATTTATTTATTTATTTATTTATTTATTTATTTATTTATTTTTGGTCTCAATTTTTAAATAATGTCACATCATGGAACCATACTGGAGAGAAAGAAACTATGAATCGCCTTGCCTACACCATTCTTTAGGTATTGGGTCATTCTGTAATGATAGATTTAATGTAACCTTAAGCACAGTAGATAAGAAATCTTGATATGGTGTTGAAAAAAAAACTGACTGTGAAGTTGGCTAAAAATCAAGCATCAAGGAAATTCAATTGTTTCTTGCAAGATTTTTTTATATGCACAAGTTGAAATATGATAAAAAACATAGCATGTACATAATTAAAAATGTATCAAGTCTTGTAGATATCACTAATTGATAAGCTCTATTCACCTTTCCAACAGTATAAACATGTGTCTTCAGCTCTCCATAGTTTTAAAATAATAGCCATTTCAATAGAGCCAGTTGTTGACCACTGTTTTAAAAATGAATTGGAGGAATTTTATGGGTGGGTCTGATAAGGTGAGATAGTTCAGTGGTGAAAAAAGAAATTTCCAACTGGCACAGTGTCCACCAAAGATGCAGCAAAATCTGGTCAACCTGTGACTGTAACAGACAAGACAAATGTCTCAAAAGTCAAGGAAATAATTGAAAATGATGACAGATACATGATTCGAGATACTGCCATTGCTTTGGTGGATGCATTTCATTTTAAAGCATATTTTGAAAGTACAAAAAGGTATCCTGCATATATTGAGAGATACCAAAAAGTGTAAGAGTACTAACTGATAAGTAATTGCTCAAAATGTTTCCCAAATTCAATCAAAGACAATTTGCAAATATTGTTGCTAGTGACGAACCATGGATTCACTATGTCAAAATAGTAAGACAAGTTGGAAACAAAATATGGTTAACTAAACACAGTAGAAGCCCGTAGTTACCAAAAGAAGCATAATCACAAAAAAGATTATTTAGTACATATTTTTCTCATGTGATGGTATAGCCATACAAATTCAGATTCAGAAGGACAAAGGTGTCACCGGCGAGTAATACCAAGATGTTATACTAAAGAAAACCCAAGAAATATTTTAAATGAGTTAGTCTTCTTCATGAATATGTACTATCACATACATCTGAGCTTGTGAAGCAAGTTTTGAAGTTGGAGAAGGTTACCATCTTGCCACACTCACCATACTCTCCAGATCTAGCCTCATGCAACTTATTCCTACTTCCAAAACTCTAAAATTCTTATCTGGTCATCATTACAAGTCCTGACAAGCCCTTGGCTAAGCCATAAGTCAGTGCCTCTGAGGTCTACCTAAATCAGTGTAACATACCATCACACATTTCAGAAATGGAATCAGATTGAAATTGTTTATTTCAACCTGGGGAGAATGCTTTTAAGGGATGTAATGTTCATTTTACTATTCAAGATGCTTTTACAATACTCATTTTTTTACTGCTATTCTAAAACTACTGGACATATTTTAGTGAAATTTAGAGTCTTCGTCCCTGAAATTATTTATAATTTTCTGCAAATTTTGTGCTGTTTTTGACAACAATTATCATTTTAGAAAGGTAAAAGATATATTCAACATGACATGATTTGAAAAGTAGCAAGTTTCAAATTATATACTAGTATTAGCCCTTATAAGATATGCTGCCCCTGAATTGTTAATTTATATATAAATTTTTTTTTTTTTTACATTCTAAAAATTACAACAAAGTGTAAAATGCAAAAAAGAGTATTTTGTCTAGAAGTTAATGTCATGAGTTTATGGTGCAGCATGTGTGTGTGTGTGTGTGTGTGTGTGTGTGTGTGTGTGTGTGTGTGTGTGTGTGTGTGTGTGTGTGTACATGTGTGCATCTGTAACTGACATTTTCAACTACACCTCAGAAACTACCTGGTCAATATTGATCAAACTTCACATGAAGGGTTATTGGAAGGGTGCTTTTTAAATTCATACTTTTGTTTGCTGTAGCTATAGAAAGTAGGTCACTGTAACCTACATTTGAAAAAAAAATCTCATCCTCTGAAACCAAAAGTGGTACACAAAACCTGATTTGATTTTTAGCTACTCTAGAGTCTTAAATTCGGCTGAAACATAGGTTATGTGTTTTTGTATTTAACTTTGAAAATATCGTAAAATTGTTTCAAATGGTTATGATTTGACTATTTAACCAGATATTGACATTGGGATTGAATTTTGTTATTTTCTTGAAACGACCTTCAAGGTATTGTAGGTATTGATATGACGATCATTTTGATATATGATTCAAGGTTATACTTTCAAAGGTCAAGGTTATAGCTGCATTAAAGAACTTTAATTGCTAATTATCTTAAAAACTATTAACTTTTTGTATAGGCTTTTATATTAAAATATTGTAGGTATTTACATGACCATCAGTATGGTATATGGTTCAAGGTCATACATTCAAAGATCAAAGGCATAGCTACATAAGAAGTCTGAAATTTCTAATTATTTGAAAAAAAAACTATTAATTTTTTGTATACGCATGTATATTAAAATATTGTAGGTATTGATGTAACGATCATTTTGATATGTGGTTCAAGGACATAGTTTCAAAGGTCAAGGACATAGCTGCATAAGTAAAGTAAAATGGCTAATGATTTGGACATCTTTTATCATACTATAGTAACTATATGCATATTAGCTTCTTATAAAGATTTGTGACTAGATACTTTTAATTAAGTATTGTAGCAGTTCGAAACTTGAGAAAATTTGGAAAGTTTTTGTAATTTATATGTTGTCTATTGCACTTTGCAAACAATTTTGGAAATATCACCAGGTGAGTGTTAAGACCCATGGGCCTCCTGTTTTTTGCTCACCTGGCAAAGCCAGGGTGAGCTTATGGTATGGTAAAGCATGCGTGCGTGCATCCGTGCATGCATCCATGCATCCGTAAACTTTAATCTACTTCTCTGAAACCAATAGGCCAATTCAAATGAAATTTGGTATGAAAGGTCCTTAGTTGCTATAGATTAAAAATTTTATCCGACATGTCCGTCCTAAATCCAAGATGGCTGCCGTTATTATAAATAGCAAAAACCTATAAATGGCCATTATGGGTTTATTTATGTACCAATTTTGTTAAAATTTGAAACATAGAAAAAAGATGTTGGGGGATAAAACATATACAGTAGATTCCGCTTAATTGCATAGTCTGTGTGTCAGAAAATTTTATGCAATTAAGCGGAATATGCAAATAACCGAAAATGCCCCTTGGGCACAATTGATTGATGGATACATCGGTTGGGGCCATTTTAGTACTTGTGTAGGCATCATAGAACACTGTAGAAACAACAGAAAATAAGTTATTACTTTGAAATTAAAAAATGAAATAAATAATTCAGAATAAAAAAATTTAAAAAATTATTATTTTTTTAATTTGTATATTATGTTTTAAAAATTCTAGCTGATCGATTGACGGATACTCCCGGTGAGGCCGTTTTTTTAGTAAACATCAAAGTCGGTGTACTGTAGAATCAGCAGAAAATTTGTAATTCCTTTGACATAAAAAAATAAATAATTAAAGATAATTGAAAAAAATATTTAATTACATGTAATTAAAATCTCAAGACTTGTAATATATTTTCTTTACTAAATAAAGATTTAAAATTCTAGCTGATCGTTTTAAACCTCGTATTTACATGGGATTCCAAAATGTGGTATGGGTGGACTTTTCTTTCAGACCATCAATCTGTGTTTAATCCTAGAAAATGTATGTAACTAGAACATCTGTTGGTATTTAATTCATTGTTGCTTAACACTCGCGATATTCGTATTTCTTGTTTATTTACTTCTTTTTAAAAATCCACGTGTTCGCTGATTTATACTGTTCGAGTTATCTCCCTTTCACGGTACGATAATCTATTTTTAAATGTGACATAGAAAAAATCCAGTTGCTTGACAACGTGCACGATGTCCGGTAAAATTAAATTTCAAACAGATTTTGTGTAAATAAATTGAAAGATGTCTTATCTTGTTATTAATTTTATACAAAGTTATATTTTAATTGTTTATTGACCAATTATTCGATCAGTCATAAATTGGAAATTCCCGTTGTTATGTGTAACTAGGTCTGATCCAATGAAATTAATGAATAAAACGTCACTTCCTTAAGTGAAAAAATGTCTTTGATGTTGAATCTGTATACCGACAAAACTTGCTACATTAAGGGTTTTTCAGCCGTAAACGATGATTTCAACCAGTTTATCTTAATGAGGAAGTGTAATAAATAAAGAATAAAGCATTTGATTGAGGTATGATTTATTGAGTTTACCCAAAAAGAACTGTATATACGCGTTATTAAACTTGCTATGGGATAACAGTCAACGTACATACATACAATGATACACATTCCTTAACCATGTTAACAAAAACATTAATTTAAAAAAATATTTTTGGCTTTATTTAATCTTTGTTTGAAAAACCCAGCACCGAAGTTCCAGTAAAACCATGTCTGGGTTTAGAAAATGTAATGGAAATAAATTTCAGTTAAAAAAAATCGTTATAAAACTTGTGTGACCCGGGTACAAATTTTTCACCTGTCATAGCCCTTTTTAATTGGTTTAACATAATTACGTTTCCTGACAAACGCGTATTGACAGACCAATTGGATGACTACTCTACAAAGTGAACACTAATTAACTGGCTTCATATCTCACCTGGTGTTAGCTGTACACATGTTTATATAATGTAAACATCTGTCGAGGTTACCTTTGCATTGTCGGCAAATATATTTTGTAATCATGAAACTTCAGACCAAGATTGCATAATTTTCAAAATTTTTTATGCAATTAAGCGGAATTAAGACTTTTGTTTATGCAAATAAACGGAATTTTTTACATTGTTTAAATAGGAAATGGTTTGGTGCAGAGAAAAATTATGCAATTAACCGGAATATGCAATTAACCGGTATGCAATTAAGTGGAATCTACTGTATAACGGGTTTTTCTGTACGATTTTTCGTTTGTGCAATAATTATATAATATGCAAATAAGGTTTATTTTTAGGCGTAATCTTTGAAAATCTTCTTCTTTGAAAGTACATGGCAAATTGAAAGGATATTAAGTGTGGAAGGTCCTTGGGTGGTATAAATTTTATATGACATGTCTGTCGGAAATCCAAGATGGCTGCCATTTCTATAAATAGCAAAAATAAAAAAATGGCCATTGTGGGTTTATTTACATGTATATACTGATTTTGTTGAAATTTATAACATAGAAACTAGATGTTGGGGATAAAACATATGTAATGGGTTTTTCTGTACAATTTTTCATTTTTGCAATAATTATGTAACATGCCAATAAGGTTTATTTCAGCCTAAATCTTCTGAAAGTACATGGCCAATTGAAAGGAAATTTATGATTAATAGTGCTTGAAATAATAGAAAATAAGGATATTGCTAGTGAGTTTGTTTACATTTTATTGATTGAATATATTTAAAAAGAAAAAGCAAAGAACAAATAAGGATGTGCCAGGTGAGCAATACAGGCCCTATTGGGCCTCTTGTTTATGAATTCACTTTAAGAAACATTTGTTCCTTTATTTAACACAGTTGAAACTAAAGATATTGAAAATGTTTTGGAAAAATTTGCATCACACATGGAAGAATTCAAGATGAGTGATTTATGTACGCCAGGGATATTAGAAGAAATTAAGGATTTTAACGAATTTTGTCCAAGTATTACTGCATTTAAGATACCTGATGATGTCATGCAAATGCTTCCAAAATTACTACAATATGACAAGGGACTGGTATTCAATCGAATGTGGGAAACAGCTGGACAAGGTGCAGCTAGGAGACATGGAAAACGTCTTTCAATTGAGGAAGTCATAGAACATGTTTGGGAACCAGTCTTTTCTCATTGGTCAACTGTTCAACAACGTCTCATTGACGGATCAATTATGTTCACCGAGTTTGAAAAACATTTTGGACGACATGATCCCAAAATTTTAAAAAGAGAAATTGATTTTTTTGTCACTGATGGCAGTAACGGCTGGGTACAAGAAAGGATAGAGCAATGGGAACAGTACAGACTGATAAGGAATTGTATAGATGGGGCTTATGTCATTTTAGAGGTTGTTGATTCTTATGAGCTACAGGGTGATTTTGGACCAATAAAACTCATAGCCTCAGTAGTAAGTATTTTGATTTAATGAGAGTTTAAATGTTTACAATAGGATGATAGTATGTTACTTTGAATCATATACCAAATGCCTATAAATCAGTGATTTTTGTTACCTTTTAGTTTGAGGATAACCAAATTTACTTCATAATGAACCAAAAGTCTACCGAAACCATATCTTGATATATGGACTTAAGTTACAAATCAACATAGATTAGAAATATTGAGTTCAGAACACTTCAATTTGTTACAAATCAACATGGATTACAAATAAAGAACTTAGAAAATTTCAGTTGGTTACATATCAATATACTTCAGAAAACTTTAGTAAGTTTCGAATTAACATGGATTACAAATACAGACTTCAAAACACTTCAGTTAGTTACAAATCAACAGACTTAAGAACACATCACTTAGTGACAAATCAAGATAGATTACAAATACAAAACTCAGAACCCTTCAGTTAATAACAAATCAACAAAGATTACAAATACAGAACTCACAACCCTTCAGTTAATTACAAATCAACATAAATTACAAATACAGAACTCACAACCCTTCAGTTAATTACAAATCAACATAAATTACAAATACAGAACTCACAAACCTTCAGTTAATTACAAATCAACATAAATTACAAATACAGAACTCACAACCCTTCAGTTAGTTACAAATCAACATAAATTATAAAAACAGACTTCAGAACACTTCAGTTAGTTACAAATCAAGAGACATGTAGATTACAAATTCAGACTTCAGAACACTTCAGTTTATTACAAATCAACATAGATTACAAAAACAGACTTCAGAACACTTTAGTTAGTTACCAATCAACATAGATCACAAATACAGACTTCAGAACACATCACTTAGTGACAAATCAACATAGATAAAAAAATACAGACTTCAGAACACTTCAGTTAGTTACAAATCGACATAGATTACAAATACAGACTTCAGAACACTTCAGTTAGTTACAAATCGACATAGATTACAAATACAGACTTCAGAACACTTCAGTTAGTTACAAATCAACAGACTTAAGAACACATCACTTAGTGACAAATCAAGATAGATTACAAATACAGAACTCAGAACCCTTCAGTTAATTACAAATCAACATAGATTACAAATACAAACTTCAGAAGACTTCAGTTAGTTACAAATCAACATAGATTACAAATACAGACTTCAGAACACTTCAGTTAGTTACAAATCAACATAGATCACAAATACAGACTTCAGAAAACTTCAGTTAGTTACAAATCGACATGGATTACAAATACAGACTTCAGAACACTTCAGTTTATTACAAATCAACATAGATCACAAATACAGACTTCAGAACACTTCAGTTAGTTACAAATCAACATGGATTACAAATACAGACTTCAGAACACATTACTTAGTGACAAATCAAGATGGATTACAAATACAGACTTCAGAACACTACAGTTAGTTACAAATCAACATGGATTACAAATACAGACTTCAGAACACATTACTTAGTGACAAATCAACATAGATCACAAATACAGACTTCAGAACACTTTAGTTGATACAAATCAAGATGGACTACAAATACAGACTTCAGAACACTTCAGTTAGTTACAAATCAACATGGATTACAAATAAAGACTTCAGAATACTTCAGTTAGTTACAAATTAAAATAGATTACAAATACAGACTTCAGAACACTTCACTTAGTGACAAATCAAGACAGATTACAAATACACCTCTGTTAGTTACAAATCAGCATAGACTACAGTTTCAGAACACTTTAATGACTGTTAAGTTCTAAACCTCCTTTTGTGCTTGGAAATCAAACTGAAAATGATTTTTGTTAGAAATATATAAAATTAGTATTGAAATGGGGATCAGGTCAATTCGCCCCACGGTAAATTCGCCCCCGTCAAATTCGCCCCCACTTCTTGCTAATTCGCCCCCGTGTCAAAATCGCCCCCTTTCAAATTCGCCCCCACTTCTTGAAAATCCGTTAGTTTTATTAGTTTTATTGAGATTTTACCTTTTTTAAGTTTTTTTAATTAATTTTATTTTACCTCGAATATGCCAAATTAACACTGTTTACATTTTATTTGTAAATATACAATGTGTGTGTTGCTATTTATGTCGAGTATTCATAATGCATTGACTGAATTCACACATAAGACAGCCCAGGTGTGTTGTGATTACTGTAATAATTTATATTGAAATGGTGATTATCAAAAGTTCTTTGTATGATTATTGCTATTTACCTCTAACCACCAACTGTCCAGTTTCAACTTGGACAAATATATGGAACTATTAGACAGTACTAGACGATGGCTATTGTTTGTACGGATAATATCTTAATTAACCAATAACAACTTTTCTTAAGTGAAAAATTGCTACCGTCCACTACCGTCTAGTAGCGGCTACAGTATTTAGAGTTGAGTTGAGAAATTTTTTTAACTCCCAAGTCAAAAATATTTCACTTATACTGAGATGTCACCAGCTATTATAATACTGAGTGCTTTGCGGTCTCGGACCATACCTTGTCTGGGTTCAAACTCAGGACCTCCTACTTACGGTGCAATTACCCTGCCAACTGAGCTACCGCATTTAGACCTACTACCTCTGTCGCTGATGGAGAGCACAGGTACCAGGGGAATTTACTTTAGCACGTCGTCATAAATCAACTCATAAGTCATTACTACAAAATGAAGTTTAGAAAAAAAAATGGGGGCGAATTTGTACGTGGTGGCGAATTTGTTGAAAGTGGGGGCGAATTTGCCCAAAGTGGGGGCGATTTTGACATGGGGCGAATTTGTTAAAAGTGGGACCGAATTTGACGGGGCGAATTTACCGTGGGGCGAATTGACTTGAAACCTTGAAATGCATTTTTTTATGACTGCTACATATGTATAGTTTATCATTGTAGCATGTGTTACTACATAGTATTTGTGTGATACAATTATTTGGAAATTTAATTGTTTTGCTTAACCTTTTCAAAGATATTTGCATTTTTATATCCTTGTTTCAGGTGTTCAGTTACTTTTAGGTAGTTTTTATTTAAAACAAAGGCTTGTCTTTTTTTTTTGTTAGACAGGTGAAAATAAGGACATAGAGATGGGGAGATTAGACAAATCCTTGATAAAGACATGTTCCTTTCTTAAATCACTCAACGAAAAACGTGCTGAATGCTTGAGATGCTTCATCAGAGCCAAACCATTAGTTTTGTGGTTAAAAGAGTCAATGCCTTGTAAGTTAACTTGAATTGAAACATGGAAATATTTCCAGGTTTAAACCACCTTGTCTCTAAGGCATCTCTAACATGTTTGTTTGGATTGTATCAGGCCTTATTACAATAAATATTTTACAAACTTTGAAGAAGTATATGTATATAAGTTCATTAATTGTATAAAAAAAAATTAATATTTTCTTGATATTGTTCCATTAATTATTTTAATATACCTTATATGAATTCCTACTGTTAATTTCCAATCACATGTTGATAAACAAACCATTGTGTCTGATCACCCAGTCAACATTACAATTTGTAGAACATCTAAATTCTGTCCTTCCATTTCTTGTTCAGATAATAACTCATACTTATATATATGTATTTTACCAAAGTGTGTGTGTGTGTGTGTGTGTGTGTGTGTGTGTGTGTGTGTGTGTGTGTGTGTGTGCCAATACAAGTGACCATACATAGACATTTAAATAATCATTTGTATAATTTAAATCTTTATAAAGTCTCCTTTGTTTTTTTTTTCCAGCTGGTCTGAAGGAATTAAAAGTATTTGTAGATTTGGCAAGTATATCAGCTGGGGAAGGTGATATAGAGGTAGCTAAAGTCAACTGTTTACATTCTGCAACAACAGGATACGCACCTCTCATCTTTGATTTAGATAAAGATTCCAACTACAAAATATTTCTTGACAAATGTGAATCAGTCTGGAAAGAACTTGCAGCAGATGTAAAATTGCCAAATAAACTGGTAAGTAACATATAAATTGCTACTACTTTGGTTGTATCTTCCAGTCTGTCCGAAAAAAAAGTATATTATTACAGATGTTGTAGATAAGATCGCAACTTACTGGAGTAATGTATATATCAACATTTATATTCTTTTCTGAAACCAATGACAAATTGGAATCCATTTTGGTTGAAATGGTCCCTGAATTAAGAAGATTTTTACCAGTCAAATTCGATATAAAGAAAGAAAATATCTGGACCCATAAGGAAGCAAAGTGCATAAAGTGTTAAACCAATGGCATTTGATTACTGGGTTCTACCTACAATACATGGTATAATTAATAAATTATGGTACAGGTATTTTATTTTTATTTACTCCCTATCTCTTACATTTATAAGTAAATATAGGATTTTGTTTGAAATACAGTACAACCTGTGTATAAAGGACACCCAAGGGATTGAGCAAAAGTGTCCTTAATAGACAGGTGGACTTTATATACAGGGTCACAAATGACGGAAAGGAAATTTGTCATACCAGTGCTTGACAAAGGACTTAAAAACAGAATACAGTATAACCTGTGTATAAAGGACACCCAAGGGATTGGGCAAAAGTGTCCTTAATAGACAGGTGGACTTTATATACAGGGTCACAAATGACGCAAAGGAAATTTGCCATACCAGTGTTTGACAAAGGACTTTAAAACAGAATATTTCACAATCATTCTAAATAAGATATTACTTAAATTAACTTATTAACTTAAGCAAATAAAACTTGTAAAAAATTAATAACTTATTTCAATTTACAGTGATTTTTGGATTTAATAAGTGACTTGATCATTTTAATTAAACTATATCTTGATATTCAGTGAATTAATCTTGACTATGAAAATTGTCAGTTGACACCTTGACATGTCCAGGCTGAGTAAATCAAGACCATGCCGTTTAACTGTTAAGAAAACATCGGCAGTTCTCGCCATTCATCTTTATAAACATATCCAGGAGTCATAATATCCATTGTAATTAATTGATCCACGCTCTTCCGGAACCCAATTGGCAATAATAAACACAATGTCGGCATGTCAAACACATTAATTCGCTTTGAAATTAAACTTGAAAGAAGAAAATCTCTGACACCAACACTTCCGGTTGTGTTGAAAATACGAGTTATGCCCCTTGTTCAGCCCAATAGTGGACGTTATACAGAAATTTAATGCCGATCGGGACCAAAATAGGTGGACGCTATACGCATTGGACAGGTGGACGCTATACAGGGGGTCTTTATATAGTAAAATCGATTGGGGATACTTTAGACTGGACGCTATAGACAGGTGGATGTTATACAGAGGTGGACGCTATTACAGGTTATACTGTATTTCACAATCATTCTACATAAGATATTACTTAAACTAACTTATTAACTTAAGTAAATAAAACTTGTAAGAAAAAATTAATAATTTATTTCAATTTACAGTGATTTTTGGATTTAGTAAGTGACTTGATCATTTTCATTAAACTGCATCTTGATATTAAGTGAATTAATCTTAACCATAAAAAATTAGCACCATAAGTGGGCGGAACAGAAATTTATAAACATTTTTAACCATTGTAGCTGTTGCAGATAACATCTTGTTAGAAAGTGAAATCAACAGATTTAATAAAAAAAAAAAACAAAAATATTATATAAATTAAATAAATTTTATTACCAATAAATTGCAACAAAAGTTGACAGAAATTTGATTCGATGTATATCACACCTCACCACTTTTTTAAAATGTATATGCTTTAAAAATTTTAATTGTCGTATCTACCAGATTACTTCAACACGTTGCTCTAATGTTAAAGCTTTCCGAGTTGGACGGAGATTTGACATTTAAAAATTCTCAAAATATGTGGTTCTGGCTATTACAGTATTACTCTATTAATTGGCTAATGATGTAAATGATTGTTACCCTGTTAATATATCACAAAGGACAATCAGTTGACACCTTGACATGTCCAGGCTGAGTAAATCAAGACCATGCCATTTAACTGTTAAAAAAACATTGGCGGTTCTCGCCATTCATCTTTATAAACATATCCATTGTAATTAATCCATCCACGCTCTTCCCGAACCCAACTGGGGATAACAAACACAATGTCGGCATGTCAAACACATTAATATGCTTTGAAATTAAAGTTGAAAGAAGAAAATCTCTAAAACCAACACTTCTGGTTGTGTTGAAAAATATGAGTTATGCCCCTTGATCAGCCGAAAAATGGACGTTATACACAAATTTAATGCTGATCGGGACCGAAATGGGTGGATGCTACACGCATTGGACAGGTGGACGCTATACAGGGGGTCTTTATATAGTAAAATCGATTGGGGATACTTTAGACTGGACAGGTGGACATTATATAGAGGTGGACGCTATTACAGGTTATACTGTACATGTATATAAATTTATAACTTGATATTATGTTCCTTTAGAAACACAATCAAGGCTCGTATTGACAGTATGGAGCAGCTGATATTTGACCTTGCTTACTGTTATCTCGTTACAATAATTGTCCTCCTCATTAACTAAAGAAAACATTGGTTATAGAAATATTTATGTTGGTTACTTTCAGGTTGACACAAACCGACATTTAGAATGGTTGAAGAATGTTAAACATGCCCATGGATCTGTTGAAGTGACCTCATTATCACAAGCTGAAGCCATTAATTCTCTCGGAATATACTGTGTCGGAAATATCCAGCAAGCAGCAACAGAACAAAAATGTGTATGTTACGTGATAAATAGTTAAAATATCTCATGAATTTAGTCATCAACATTCTTTTAAAAATGGAAGATATTTAAATTTCCAATAGTATTTTTTTAAGTTTCCATATTTCTTCTTTATAGAAAAGCTGCATTTTATTATATTATAGGCCTCTCAAATAGAATTTTGTACAAGATTTTAAATTGCTATATCTTGACATTTTCAGTTTCAACATTTCAATGACCTTCAAAAAAAGTAAAAGGTCAAGGTCATTACTTAGTCTTTTTTAATGGCCTTCAACATAATAAAAGGTCAAGGTCATTACTTAGTCTTTGATTGTGAGAAAGGTCAAGGTCATAACTTAGTCTTTGATCTGTTTGCTTTTGCCACTATTTTTATGACATAAACCATTTTTTGAAGACTTGTATTACAAATCTGATTTAAAGACTTGTATTACAAATCTGATTTCTTTAAATTTGGATTAATTTTTTAAGCTTCATGTGTATGATGTTTAGAAATGGTTCCCATGGTCCATTTATGTGTTATAACCTTGAAGAAAAGTCATGTATTGAAACTAATCACTGATGTCCAATATAGGACAATCCTAGTCTTCTATATACAATTAAACTTAAACCTACTCAAGATTTCCAAAAAAAAAAAAAATGAATTAATAAATAAATGAATAAGTCTCAGAAATATTTAGTTTTTTATGGCCTGAGACTTTTTTACAGGAACTTAAAGATGTGCTGGTTTTGCATGTACCAGAAGATGATCAGGGGACAAGATTGAAGAGAAAATATAATTATGACCAGTTACATGATTTACAAAGTAGATTGATGCTTGTAGCTGGAAAAGCTGAGAAAGGCAAGGATGAAGTAGATAGATTTATTACGGTAAATACATGATGATTTATATTGTAGATAATTAAATGGTAAAAATGCAGTTTTACTTGGAAAGTTTAGCCTAAAATACACATTTCTATGGAATATATCTTACTAATATTTTATCATATATTTGTGTTTAATATATATAACAGGTTTTTCCATAATTTTTTTTATTGGCATGTTATAAGTGCAATAAGGAAATTGGTAGATAAATATAGCATATTCTTAGAAAAACTTTTCCTCTAAAAGCATTTGACCAAATGAAATCAAATTTGATGTGAAAGTTTTTCTAGTTGGAGTAGAGTAAAGTTTGTGATTTTCAGCCTAACCCTTCATTCAAGATGGCCACAGTTAAAAATAAGTAGAAAAATGGCCATTACATAAGTTTATGGTCTTAGTTAAAACCAGTGTGGATGTTCCACACTGCAGGAATTTGAAAACATTTCCAAAACTGAAACAACTTATGTCAAAACCATGTTGTATATCTAACAATGCATTTAACCTGCCAGTTTTAGCAGTACAGGCACTTTTAGGCCTCTTATTATAACATTGTATACATGTCTTCTTTGGCCTTTTGTTTCTTTAAGCAGCTAGGAACACTTGGAATAATTTTTATATTATTGATATGTATAACTTTTCTTCCAGATTTTGGATTCAGTTGTTCGACTTGGAAATGTTTACACGAAGTTGATAGCTGCTGGATGTGTCTTATTTTCTTCATGGCAAGTGAAATTTTTATGTGACAGAAAGCGTAAAGTTTGTGCCTTTGTGAAATTTGGTAGTGACGTTGATGCACAGACTCTCAAAGGGAGAAAAGAGCATGAAGATAGTGACGTAAGTTTAATGGTGCCACCACTGGCAAAGTTTATGGAAAACTGTCTTGAAAAGTGGTTAGATTATATCAATGAAAAACGAAATGAATATTACCATTTGAATTTTTTTACCATTGACCAGATGGTAATTCTACAGCGAGAGTTAGTCAAAGTTGGGGGTCAAGATGAACCTTCAGATAGAATTTACTCGCTTTTATCAGCTGTCAAACATGACTGTTCAAAAACTGATTTAATTAGTGCAATGAAGCTAGCTGAAAATGATGTAAATGAAAAGGATCAACAGAGAAAGGAGGAAATTGAAACAGAAGAGGAAGTTAAAGAGGATGATGGAAAGAGAGAAGCAGATGGGAATGACGTTGGGAAGTTTATAGAGGAACTAATGATTGCTGGGTATTCAGAAGAATTAGCTAAACAAGCTTTGAAACATGTGTCTGCAGATAATATTGATGAAGGTAAGATATATTATGAAAGTAAAATTCTATGAACTGAAGACTGTTGTTTGAGATTAGACAAGTGTTTGGTTTTCATAGGAATTATTTTACCATATAATATTTAAATGATACATCATAATACAAATAAATCAATTTTGACATTGGAATGGAGTAATGGTCAGGAAAACTTGAGTACCAAACAAACACCAACATTTGGCAAGCAAACTGACAAACTTTCTCACATTGGGATCTTCAGAGCGGAATTCAGACTTGACAATAAAACCTTTAAACCATTTGGACACCCTAACTCTCCTTTTAGATAGGTGTCATTTGTAATCAATTTGTTACATGTTGGAAAATGCTTGTATTGAAACATTAACAAAGAGTAAAAATTAAAAGTGTCCCAGTCATGAGGACAGGTGTGAGTGGGAGTCATTAACTAAAATTGATTTAATTAGATTTGAAGATGTTATACGAAGGCAATTGATTTATAAATTATTGTCAAAGTTTTAAAAAATCATCCAGTGAACCATCAGTGTTATTGATAGTCTCTACTTAACTGTCACAAATGCTAATGATAGTAACAGAGTTACCCCACTACTTAACTGTCACAAATAAGACTGCTGTTGATGGTAACAGAGTTACCCCACTACTTAACTGTCACATATAAGACTGCACCTGGTGATAACAGAGTTACCCCACTACTTAACTGTCACAAATAAGACTGCACCTGATAGTAGCAGAGTTACCCCACTACATAACTGTCACAAATAAGACTGCACCTGGTGATAACAGAGTTACCCCACTACTTAACTGTCACAAATAAGACTGCACCTGATAGTAGCAGAGTTACCCCACTACATAACTGTCACAAATAGGACTGCACCTGATAGTAACAGAGTTACCCCACTTCATAACTGTCACAAATAAGACTGCACCTGATAGTAACAGTTACCCCACTACATAACTGTCACAAATAAGACTGCACCTGATAGTAACAGTTACCCCACTACATAACTGTCACAATAAGACTGCACCTGATAGTAACAGTTACCCCACTACATAACTGTCACAAATAAGACTGCACCTGATAGTAGCAGAGTTACCCCACTACATAACTGTCACAAATAAGACTGCACCTGATAGTAACAGAGTTACCCCACTACATAACTGTCACAAATAAGACTGCACCTGATAGTAACAGTTACCCCACTACATAACTGTCACAAATAAGACTGCACCTGATGTAACAGTTACCCACTACATAACTGTCACAAATAAGACTGCACCTGATAGTAACAGTTACCCCACTACATAACTGTCACAAATAAGACTGCACCTGATGTAACAGAGTTACCCCACTACATAACTGTCACAAATAAGACTGCACCTGATAGTACAGAGTTACCCCACTACATAACTGTCACAAATAAGACTGCACCTGATAGTAACAGTTACCCCACTACATAACTGTCACAAATAAGACTGCACCTGATAGTAACAGAGTTACCCCACTAACTGTCACAATAAGACTGCACCTGATAGTAACAGAGTTACCCCCTTCATAACTGTCCACAAAAGAGTTACCCCACTACATAACTGTCACAAATAGGACTGCACCTGATGGTAACAGAGTTACCCCCATACATAACTGTCACAAAGGACTGCACCTGATAGTAGCAGAGTTACCCCACTACATAACTGTCACAAATAAGACTGCACCTGATAGTAACAGTTACCCCACTACATAACTGTCACAAATAGGACTGCACCTGATAGTAGCAGAGTTACCCCACTACATAACTGTCACAAATAAGACTGCACCTGATAGTAACAGAGTTACCCCACTACAAACTGTCACAAATAAGACTGCACCTGATAGTAACAGAGTTACCCCACTACATAACTGGTCACAAATAAGACTGCACTGATAGTAACAGTTACCCCACTACCTACTGTCAACAAATAAGACTGCACCTG
>JARBDR010000814.1:37500-94984 GCA_029721355.1 Tegillarca granosa | reverse complement strand
TATGTCAAAATGTGAAAGTTTATGTTAAAGTAATGTATTTTCTACTCATTCAAAAACTAACCAGGCAAGACATTTAAATTCATGGAACTCTTGTTTTTCTTTAAAGGAAACGTTTATAAGGAATATTATAGCCATTTTGTAAATAACGTATATTATGAGTTAGTATTATAATGTTAGGTTGCTAATTCTTAAAAACCAGCCATTTCCTATTTTACATTTCGTCATTTCCTAAATATGAATTATTATTGATAAAATAAATGTCTACAATACAGAGAAAGTAATTACCATTAATTCTTGCATATACAGACGGTTTATTTACCTTAATTTTTTTTTGTGAAGGGTCCATCTTACGTGAACGGGTACACAACGGAGGGGTTGAAATTCTTGTAATTTTGTGTCTATTTTTTATTGCAATCAGTTTAATTTGGTTCACCATTGTATTATATAACTCTCAGGTCCAAAGAACAACACTTCGACTGTTTTCAGTATCGCAGTATGATTATATAGATATCAATGAAGAAGATGACACGGGTCCAGAAATCTCCTCGCCATTTTTATCATCAATGTATGCCACACCACACATTCCTAGAAGTAATTTTGAGGTAAAATTTTTTAATCAGACTGTTGATAAATTTCCTTTTTTGGTTTTTAGCTCACCTGACCGAAAGGTCATGTGAGCTTATGGCATGGCGCGGCGTGTGTATGTACGTGCGTGCGTGCGTGTGTGTGTTGTGCATATGTGCGTGCGTCGTTAACACCTTTTTAGCTCACCTAACCAAAAGGTCATGTGAGCTTATGGCATGGCGCTGTGTGTGTATGTGCGTGCGTGTGTGCGTGCGTCGTTAACACCTATTTTCAACTTCTCCTCCAAAACTGCTGGAAAGATTTCAATGATACTTGGTCAGAAGCATATATGGGCCGGTGCAATTCAGATTTGTTCATGGCATTGCCATGGCTACCAAAACTAGGTCAAGGTGACCTAAGGGTCTAAAAATCTTTAAAAATCTTCTTCTCTAAAATCGATGATGAGAGAAAAAATCTGATGTGATATTTGGCTTCTCTAGGGTCTTAAGCTTATAGTTTGTTCATTTCGTGAAATTTGGTTGAAAAATGGTTTACACGTTTTTGCGTTTAATTTTGAAAATTTCGTAAAATGGCTTAAAATTGTTATAACTTGACTATTTGAACAGATATTGACATGGGGTTTTCAGTTTTGACTTTTTCTTGAAAGGACCTTTAAAATAGGGTCAAGGTCACAAATCAAGGTCATGACCTAATTTGTGATTTATGCAGTTTTAGGCAATTTTCTTGCAAATTTTAAGAGATATATGAATTCAAAACATTGTTAAAATGTTCCCCATGACAAAATTGAAAAAGGTACCAAGTTTCGTAACTATATGATAATCCATGTATGAGTTGTTGCCCCTGAAATGTTATTTTTGGCTAATGAATACTCAAATTGTGCAATAGCTTGAAAACTTTAAGCTTTTTGTATAGGCATGTATATTAGAATATTGTAGATATTGATATGAAAATCATTTAGATATATGGTTCAAGGTCATATGTTGAAAGGTCAAGGTCATAGCTGCATACATGTACAGAAATTGTGAATTATCTTATTAACTTTTTGTATAGGAATATATATTAGAATATTGTAGGTATTGGGACAACAATCATTTTGATATATGGTACAAGGTCATATGTTGAAAGCTCAAGGTCACAGTTGCAAAAGAAGACTTAAATTGCTAATTATCTTGAAAACTATAAACATTTTGTACAAGCATGTTTATTAGAATATTGTACATATTGATGTTAAAACTATTTTGATATAAGGTTCAAGTTCACATGTTCAAAGGTCAAAATCATGGCTGCATAACCATATGGTTAATGATTTGGAAATTATCTATTGTACTATAGTTAAATGGTGCATATGAGCTATTATAAATGAAATGTGACTAGACATTTCTGATTAATTATTGCAGGATTTTCCAAACTTGAGGAATTTTGTGAACTTTTTGTATTTAAGTTATTTGTAAGTTTTTGGATATTTCCTCAGGTGAGCGTTAAGGCCCATGGGCCTCTTGTTATTTTAGCAGCAACTTCTGATCTCTCTATCTCTCTCTTTCTCAAATACAGTGAAACTAATATGACAGGCATTAGGAATACAGAAATGCTCTTTGAATTTGACAAGAACTATTCAGGGTCTTTCAGTTTAATATAAAGCAATAAATGATCACAATCTAAAGAGAATAAAACAGATATCTCAAAAATGAAACAACATTTTCAGACAGAAAATCAACCTTATAAATACCGAAACTGAAGTAAGTACTAAAACACACACACACACACACACACACACACACACACACACACACACACACACAGGGATATCCTTGACTTTTAATAGACACAAAATATAATGAGCAATTGCAAGTTTTAATAATTGTCATTATCTTTGATGTTAAATCTTTTTTATACAGGTGAAGTTGTTAAAGCATGGTAAAACAGCTATGAAGATGACATTATCTATAGATATTCAGGCTGGTAAATTATTCGCTGTAAAACCAACTAAAGAATCCCTGGATTCTAAAAGTGTATTTACACCTGATAGAAGTAAGTTTATGTTTATATTTGTTGTGAATGAAATATTCAGGGTTTTTGTCTTTTAAGGATTGACATTTGTTTTTGAATCTGTCATCAAGGTATGAACTGTTAAAGTAGACAATGGGGCAAATCACATAAACCGCGAAGTGATTTATGATTGATTTGCCCCATTGTCTACTTTAACAGTTCATACCTTGATGACCAATTCAAAAACAAATGTCAATCCTTATATTTACAATCATGTCCATTCATAAAATAAAAGAATTAAAACAAAACAATTTTTGTTTCATTTTATTTTTCTTGTCAAATGCATTTTTTAAAATTTCCCCTGCAAACAGGTCTTACAGTTTGGCCACACCCACTAAAATTGTCCATGTTAAATATGATGTGAAAAATGGTAAAAATTAATTTTTAATGTTTAAAGTAAAATTACAATTTCTGAATGATGAATTCCTAAGTAGACCAGACTGAATGGAAGATAAGGAAATAGAAATATCAACTGGGACTATTTGCTGGTTTTGCAAATAATCAGATATTCCTATGCCATTCGAAACTATTTACGCTTTAACTGTTCATCAAAAAATAACGTCAGTCAGTCGTAAAAGGTTCATCTAGGCAGTGATAATTAGATTGTATATTTTTGCTAATAAACCTTGATATCAATTCATATCAATTTTTTGTGCCCACTTGAACATGTTAAACACATGTTGGCAATGAAACCTATTTGAAAGTTAAATTATTACGGTAAGTAACCACAACATGCTTAATAAATTAAAAAAAACTCAAGAAATTCTTTATAGATGTATTAATTATTTTATGATAAATATATATTAAATATATGATTTTCTACATGTAGTTCTGTTTTTTGTTTTTAAAATGTTTGAATCAAACACTAAAAAATTTGTCCTTGTTCAAATCACAAACTCTAAAGCAAAGAAAAAACTTAAAAAATTGACAAATTAAGTTAACATATAAATTTCCAGAAGGAAAGTGAGTCCAGGTGCTGCGGAAATGTAAGCACCTCCTGTAGCTAGCGACACCCACCACATGTAAATCAAGATTGAAAATTATAGGAACATGGAATTATGGGAAATCAAATATATGTAGGATAGTTTTAGATACACTGACATCATACTCATTGTGATGACAGCCATAAAACTTTTGATACCCTTAGTTAAATATACAAAAGTTATCATTATACCCATTTTAATTTTAAATATGAGTTTTTAATTTATTTTTCAGTTTTACAGCTTGTTAAGAGTACAAAAGACATGAGTCGTCTTGACATGATTATAAACAGTAACAAGAAATATACATACTCATTTGAAAATGTACATACTCGGGAAAATTTCTGTCAGCAAATCATGCAGATGAAGAATCTACACTCTGCCGGGGACAATGTAGACCAGATCTCGGTATTCATTGGAACTTGGAATATGGGTGAGATTACTTTGTAAATTCAAAATCAGTTTATCATATATATGTCTATACTAACATTCTGTTTACAGCAGTGTTGATCATGTTTCAATATTCATTAGAACACTACAGTCAAAATCCAATACAAAATGATGTATATACATGTAAATTATTACTGTAAACATACAAATTTTAGCGTTTACTTATTTTAGCACAATTGACATTCTTGACCAATTCATGTGGATTTAAATTAATCGCTAAACAGCTTTTGAGAAACGAACCTACAGTACATACTTATTTTAGTAGTGTATTCAAATAAGTGCTACTGTCCTAGCACAAAAATCGCTAAAATTAATACAACTCTAAAATTAGTATTTATTTTACGATAAAATCTCTAATACAAAATTCAATTGACCTGTTACACAATATAAAATGCAAAGTAAAACCTTTTTATTATAAAGATGTACACATAGAGAATCTCAGAAATATGGACTTTGTAGACAGGTGGTTTTTTGTATAGAGGTTCTTTTTGCTTGAAATTTGAAACAAGACCATGAAACAGTCAATGAGTTGCCATTATATATTGCTGGTTGCCATAGCAAGTTTGACTGTATATATAAGTAAGGAAGTGATCACAACTCTTTTTTCCACTTCTGTTCTGCTAATTTTTACAGAGTTATATGTCTTTCACTCCACTCTATGTTTATAAATATTATACCTCATCAATGTTAGATTATTTTGAAAGCAGTGTAACTTTTCTGGGCCATAAATTACTTTAGGGCTGACTACCCAGTCCATATGGCCCTGAGTCCCCCCAGAATATTTGTTAAATGTGACACACATTAAAAATAAAATAATTATATGACATTAACGGTATCTTACATTACTTTTAGGTGACAATTTACCTCATAATTCTATAAACTCTTGGTTAAAATGTTCTGGGTGTGGTAAGCCACGAGAGACAGAAATTCTGGGATGTTTACCACATGATCTGTATGTTGTCGGAACTCAGGAGAGTGCAATGACGGAGAAAGATTGGGTCAACTTTTTAAAAAATCACCTGAAATCCTGTGTAATGTCTGACTTAGAAGTGGTAAGTTTATAAGACAATAAGTTATATTCAGTAAAAATTTCAAGTTACATATTTTACACAGAACAAAACAATAAATTATAATAAACCCAGAAATTTGGGGAGTTAAATTATAGCAAAATTTAACAACGGAGTGAAAAGCAGAGTAATGATGTTTTATGCCAGAGTCAATATTTTTTCACTTGTACCATGTATACTAAGATGGTGAGTTTTGAGATGGTAGAGGACACTGGAGTATCCAGAGAAAATTACTGGCTTTTGGGAAGTGACCTGACAATCTTTCTCACACAAGATTCTGCCCTAATTGGGATCCAAACCTAGGTGGTTAGAGGTGCTGTGATCTGTAAGTTTGCTCTTCAGACCATTCAGTCCTCAAAGCCCCTATTTGAACCTGGGACTTTCTCAATAACTAGCAGGGATGTTCACAGTGTGTGCTACCTGGCTGCTGGTTTTAATTAAGCCTAGACTGCATTTCTCTGCTCAACTTTTTCAACAGGTTTGACATTAATATATTAAAATAATCAAACTGAAACAATCAAATTCCACCTCTAGGACAATCTGTTCAGCAGCCGCTTCCAAGTGTATGATATGCCTTCAGATGTAACTGGAAAGTGGGCATTTTACTAGCTGTTATCTGGAGTTTTTTTTCCATATTTTTACCAATATCAACTTATATCTATTAACGCTACTTTAAAAATTGTAATCTCAATGATTTTTTTGCAGTTCTGTTGATAAACACCATTTTATATTTGGATAGGTTGAAGTTTGTACACTGTGGGGCATAAGGCTTGTGATCTTAACCAAAAAACAGTATCAACATTGTATTAGCCGGATACAAAGGTCTACTGTCAGAACTGGGATAGCTAATGCTTTAGGTAAGGCAATATCGTTTTAGCCGAATACAACCATCTGAAAAATAGTAGTTTGAAATCATCAACGATATTTTAAAAAAAGCTATTTACCGTAAGTCATCATAGGTCTACATTTATCATTTTAGACTTAGTCTAGCATTCAGATTAATTGGATAGCATAATACAATCCATCTACATGTATATATACATAATAAATACTGTTTTTAATTTCTTAACTTGCCTATTTATAGACTACTATGTTATAAAATAGGTCAAAGGTCAAAGGTCCTCTTATAGTAGTATAACTACACCACTGAGTACTTTTATTTCAGTACCAGTTTATGATCAGTCAGGAATTTTAGTTTGTTGTTCTCAGTGGACTCAGCAGTGTACCATGTGATAAATACCTCTTAATGAAATGAAATGGATAATGTTTACCCTGAAATTCCCCCAAAATGTCATAATTACTGGTTAATTGTTGCATTATGTGATTCCGTTGTCAACAGAAATAATTGTCCCACACAGATGCTATGAATATGAAGTATTACTTGTTTGCATGGAAAATTCCATTTTTTGTGTTTTTTATCCTGTCTTGTTTGGTTATTTTTCTCTGTTTTGTTTCATGTTCTTGGTTGCATTCACTATTGCCAAATATATGTTTTTCATTTGCAAATTTCTTTCTTCCAATTATGAATTCATAACATGTATTGATCTTGTCAAATAAACAGCCCTGATGGACCAGAACCATTAAGCTAATTTTGAAAGATTACCAGAATGAATGGATTTAAAATCTTCAATCCGAAGACATGTACACTCAGCTCAAATAAGGGAATACATATATTCCAATATCAATCTTTAAAACATTACACAGTTAAATTGAAATCTGATGTCATATTTTAATTGTTTAGTGTAGGTTTGTTGGACAAAACAAAATATTGTCTCATAAAACTTCATTTTTTCTAAATATTGATGAAAGAAAAATAGGAATATTTGAGTTAAATGTACACTCAATTGAGTGAATGATTGCGAAACAGAGCCTGGTAAATAAATACTGTATGTTCTTTTTTTTTTTTTAAATTTACATTTTACTTTTCAGGTAACAAGGGAGCTGTTGGTATTTCATTTTACTTTAGGGGGACATCATTTTGTTTTATAAATGCTCATTTAACATCAGGTGATGAAAGAATTGAAAGGTAAATATTTGTGTAATTTTATTTCAGTAAAATATGTTATAATTAAACAATAATATTAATTAGGAAACCTTATTGTTCTTTTGATATTTATATATATTTGTAGAGAGTGTATAGGAAATTAAACTTTTGCCAAAAAAAATTTGTGATATGCATGTAGTTCACTTCTATTTGCACTGACTATTATCCTACAGTGTGGCAACAAAAGTACAGATTGAAATATCTTGCAATGACAATTCTCTCGAAATTAACTAAAACAAATACATGTATTTCCTACATTTACAATAATTTAAATGATATGTCAGTTTTGCCCCCTTGCAAATAAAAACTAACAATTCTTTTACAATAAAATTGACTTAATATTATTTCTATGGAATGTAAATTACTAGGTCCATGCAGGAACACTTTCAATATAAAGTGCATGCCTATAAGAATAACAATGGCTGTCATCATCGAGATTAGAATTCCACTAGGATAGATCTTAGTGTGAAAAATTTGTTAGTTCGTTTGTCAAAAGTTTGTGGTGTATCTGGATTCCTCTAACATTCTTGGACTAAGTGTCTGAATAAAACTGACAAAACTGGCAGAACCTTAATGAACATGTAATGAACCATTACTCTTTTCCACTTTTTTTCTGCATCCTTATACAGTTACATAAATACTTCTACATACATGTATACATGCAACACACACACACACACACACACACACACACACACACACACACACACACACACTGTACATTCATTCTACTTGACATTTGTTGACTTTAGCCTGCTATTTACATTGTACTTGTTTTGATGTATTCAGACGAAACCAGAATTACAGAGATATATTGAAGGGTTTATCTCTGGGACAGAAGCATTTAGACTTGTTTGGTATCACAAATCAATTCCATCATGTATTCTGGCTCGGAGATTTAAACTATAGAGTAGAAGAAAAGATACAGGTATTTTGTTTGCTTTAGTTCACCCAAGTGTACATGATACATGTATGTCAAGATTACCATGCAGTGTATGACCTATAGGTTGTATATTATTTTTCTGGATTTTTATGAAAATATTTGTTGAAATTTTCTGGAATAACCTCAGTTTTGTGGGAAAATGTTATCTTAAATGTTACGCATACATGATAATGATTGTTACACACAAACAATAATATAGCTAAAGCATTATAGGATATCATGTGATACAGTGGTTCACCCTGTCTTCTGCTATGTTATGTGACAGTATTTATATGTTGTTTTTCATCCCCAATTCATAAACTTACTTTTTTACTTTCAGTTTTTTCTAAAGAATGTTTTAAATAAACCTAATTTTTTAAATCATTTTTTCTTTCAAAAAAACAACCATATTTCCATTTATTTTTGTACTTTGAACTGTATTTCAGGAGTTCAGAATAGAGAAATGATTAATTCTATTATAATTCTTCTTTCCTGATGCTCCTCCTTTTTCAAATTAATGATTTCCTGTAACTGTCATTTTGATATATACATAGTGTTGCTATATTGTTCGGCTTTTTTGTGAAGCTTCTCTTTCTTGTACAGTTGACTCTCGTAAATTCGAAATTGAAGGGGTCAGATGAATAATTTCGATTTATCCGAATTACGAATTAACCGTTTTGATCACTGACAATCAGAAACGGGAGTTAACTCTAAAAATAAAGTGCTCCTCTATTGACATCACGTATATGCTTTTACGTATTATAATGCTTACAATTGACACTGAAAATTTATGATTAAGATTAAATTAAACATAAAAAATTAAAAATAATTTTTTGCACAATAAAATAAGCAAATCGAAAACTTCACCGGAAGCTACCAGGTTCAATTGAAATTTGTTAAACACTGACTATCATCGGGCGAGGCTCAGTTAAAGTTTCGTTTATTCCTAATCATAACTTCTTCATCTGTAATCCTTAGCGTCCGACCTTTGTGATTATTGAAATCATGGCTTGCCATGTCACAGTAGCTTGTATACCATTTGGCTCGACAGATTAATTAAGTTTAAGCTTGGCAATTAGCGTTGGGTATTCTTGTGATCAATGACTGTGGAAGAATGGACCGCCCACTTTTTAATTTTACACCAATGAAATTTTTCCTCTTACTGACAGACGGTTTACCATGACCTGACCGGAAGAGAAAATCGTGAAAATAGCATGGGATACCGACTTTTTTTCATGTGTGTTTTGAGTCGGATATAAATCTTCAAAGTAAACCGACACTTCTTAAACAAGAGACAGATTAATTATTTCAGTTATAAATCAACATTTTTAAGATAAAATATTTTTGTGTACATGTAATTGTTTTTTTTTTTATTTTGCCGCTTAGTTTCAACTTGTTGTTTAAATTAATCCAAATACGATAAACAAGGAAAGTATTTTTCAATTTAAAGTTGGAATTTTCATTATATTTTGTTATCTGGGCTAAAAATTCATTTCCATTTAAGCAAAATTCGGAATTTCGGTATTTCGATTTAAACACACAAATTTGCATAGAAATACATAGCGATCTGACGGGACCTTTTATATCATTTCGATTTAAGCGAAATTTCGATTTAACCGATTTCAAATTAACGAGAGTCGACTGTATATAGTCAGTAAATAAAATGGAGACTTCATTGGATAAGTGGTCTTAAATATGTGCCTATAGATCATGGAGCCTATAACCACTTAGATTTGAACCCCAGCTGGAAATAGATTCTTGTTTTTAAAAGAGTTTGTCAGTTGACGATCAGTGGTTTTCTATGGACACTCCAGTTTCCTCTATCATCTTTTGATTAGAATGTAAAAATTCAGTTGTCTATTTCTTCTCTCCCTTTTAGGTCTGAAATTCATGATTTGTCAAAGTTTGGTAATCATCCTATAAAAACGGAAAACATATCTCATGTATCTGTTATAATATATCATTGTACCAATGTTTATATTGTTACTTTTTAGACAATATTGACCAAGTTAACAGAGAAGGATATCCAGTATTTATTGTCAAAGGACCAACTAAAGAAGACACAGGGAGAGAAGAAAGGATTCTGTGGTTTTAGTAGGTTTTATTTATTTATTTATTTATTTATTTATTCGTTCGTTTGTTTGTTTGTTTGCTTTATTTATTTATTTATTTATTTATTTATTTATTTATTTATTCAAAAATATATCTTCAAAAAACAGTCAGGATTTGAAGAACTTTTTTTATTCAGTTAACGATCAGCCAATTTTAGATTTATACAGGATTTTACTAAATTTATTAATTTGATTGAACCATTTTTATAAGCGTCACTTCAGGGATAGTGAAGGAGAAAGCTACTAACCTTAAATAATATAGTGTTAACTAGAATTTTGTTTTATGCCACAGTTAAACTGATTTCATTCATATTCATCTGGTCAGTTTTTGAATGTTTCTGACGAAACAAGAAACTGGCCTGAAAGAAACCACTGACTTTCTGCAAGCAAACTGAAATTTTGTTTATACTTTGATTCCTGCTCATGTTGAATTCAAACCTGTTGATTGACAGTGTTGTGAACTGTATGATCAGTTACTGATTCCCCAACATGAATTTTAGCCTTACCAAACATTGTTAAAGTTTTTATGAAACTTTGTGTTGGTCATAATACAAAAGGTTTTGGTTAAATCATTTTTGATTGGTTAGTTTATCTTGCAGGGGAGTTAATTTTGTTTTCTGTACTGACAGCTGAGTATTTTGGTTTTTGTTTTAGATGAAGCAGATATAACATTCATGCCGACATACAGACTTCCTAGAAGTGAAGTTTGTTGGAAATATGACTGGAAAAAGGTCAAGAAAACAGGAGTAAGTATAGTGATAAACAAAATAAATTTAAATAATTTGTGATAGAATCTCTGTTTACTTATCGCCTTAATTTTTATCAAGCCTAGGAACTTAGATGTTACTTTTCAGGTGTCGTCGTCATAGGTGGTGATGTGTCAAAATGTGAAAGTTTATGTTAAAGTAATGTATTTTCTACTTGATCAGAAACTAACCAGGCAAGACATTTAATTCCGTTGAATTCTTGTTTTAAAATTCTGTGTAGACCCAGGCTTGCACTGAATATAAATCAGTTGACCATTGGTCTAGATGACCCTATAAATCTCTCTACTGTGAAAAGGGGTTCTTTTTCTCTCTATGGTTGTAATTAAAAATGTTATTTATCAACAGGTCTTTACATTTATAACATTTGATGTAAAATACAAATTCTCCACAATTTCAAATCTAATTAAAAAAAATCTTGGAAGACATAAAAACTAAAACAGGGCTATGGCATGGCAAAGTTGAAATTACAGAATTTTTTCATTATGGCTTATCAGAGCAGGTCTCATGATAGGAACATTCAAAAAATTAAAAAGTTCCATTCAAACTGAAGACCAATGTACATTGTTTTTATTTTTTCTTTGTAGGAGAGAATCAACGCTCCGTCTTGGTGTGACAGAGTGTTATGGCGATCCTATCCTGGTACTTATATTGAGAATATAGCTTATGGTAAATATTTATATACACTGTTTAGTATTCAGATTAAAATTTTGAAGTTTTGACTCAAATCTCTTTCAGATAATAAAAAATTCTTTAAAAATTTTAATCTCATTTCGACAGTTTTTGTTAACACATGCTTGTTTGTAAGACATGAACAGTTTTAGGAAACACTTCCTTTTGTATCTTCCTTTAATGTCCACTGAAATGGCCTAAAAATAAAGAAATTAATTCATTTTTAGCATGTCTGTAAAACAAAACATTTAGAAACTTTGCATAAATTTAAATAGTGGGACACAAAAAGAAATCTTACCTGAATTTTCTTCAATCTTTGTTTTTGTATTTTACTGTCCCCATCCCCTAATACAAAGTTTTATGAATTAAGTGAAAACTTTTAAGATATATTTTGCAAATTAAGCAAGTACATTCACATGATGTATGTAAATGCAATTACCCAGGTATAAATGTGCACTTGTTTTAAAAAAAGATGAGATAATTTACAGCTAGATTAATATACAAAATAATTTTATCACTTTAAGTCATTGTTCCCAATTTGTAAATTTCTGTAAGTACCTATTTTAAATTTTATTTCAACTTATCTAGGTTGTGCCGAGAGTGTGTTAGGTAGTGACCACAGGCCTGTATTTGCATCGTTTAATATTGGTATTACCTCGGATTTTGTAATGAACAGAGATTCTCTTATAGAAGCAGACTCACCTGTAAAAATTGTCTTCCAACAGGTAGAAGCTCAGGTATGTCTTAAGAATTATAAATATGGTACTACTGAACAAGACATTGTTAAATTACTGTCTGTTTCAAGTCTGCTGTAGCACTAGTTTTTCAAGGTTTTAAAAAAGAAATAAAAAAGTTTGTATTATGTCACATACCGTTACGATGTGTGCATTTTGTTGTCATAAACTGACACCAAAATACATGCCATTTTAGCTGGATTATAAAATACAGAGCTTTTTAAAATTCCTATAGGTATTATATATAGTAAAACACAGAAACACATAATCAGGAAGTATAATGCCGAAAAATCAAGCAGGTTAAGAAAATTGAACTACACTTAAACTGACTTTTTCATTTTGCTTGTCAGGTAATATTGTCTGCTAGCTTTACAACATAAGAGAATATACTGTGGTTCAAACAACAGCAATCTTACCTACAGCTGAATGAACTATTCCAAAATGTTTTACTTTAATCTACATGATTATTACAGAGATATACTTCTGGATTCTAAAACCTTCAAAAACTAGTGCTACAGCAGACATTAATCAAACAGTGGTAAATTTACACAAGTGATGTTATTAAGATCCTGGAATTATGGTTAAGTGGTTGTGCATTTGAGTCCTAGTTTGGCCATTTACTAGAACCTTGACCAGGACCCTTAAGTCCACACCACTCCAGACTACATGTACCTAGTAACTGAAGTAATAGGAATTGATAGTTAATCTTACCAGTGTGAGAAAATTTAACCATTCACTTGCCCGAACTTCCCCGGTTTTCTCTGAATGCTTCAGTTTCCTTTATTTTTGCTAAACTTCCTGTTGTGGTATAAGTGAAAATATTGACTTAGCATAAAACATCATAACTGGAACCAAGGTAGTGAATGTTTCTTGAAAAAAGCTTCAGAATTTGTACAATTTTTACACTTTGTTAAATTAATCACCTTATGTTTGATAACGGAATCATAATTTGGAAATATTTGTAAATTTTTTGCAGGTGAAAACTTGCTGTAAACAACATTTTCAGTTGGAGTTTCATTCATCTTGTTTTTCTGGTAAGTAATATAATAATAGTTTACCTTTTGATGCATGTTGATTGGTTGCCATAGCTACAAGTTTAAAGCTTTGTTACTGTTTAACAAAATTGTCATTCGTGTAAACTTTTGCAGTCTTTAGGAAAATAGATGCTTAAACTAATTGTCATGCTGCATGATGGCAACAAAAGAAGTTTTTAATGTAAATATGAATGCAGCAAACATTTCTACTGCTCTATATTGGTCAATTGATGATGATGATGATGATGATGATGTTGATGATGATGATGATGATGAGTGAATTTCCTAAAAAAAAAAAAAAAATATGAAGATGATGATGATTATGTTTTTCATACATAAGTCAGATTATGTTATGTCTTTTAAAACATGTTATATACCTTGTCAGTAAATAAAAATATTGTCTAAAACTTTTTTTTCAGAAGTGATTACCAGCAAGCCTAACCATAAATTTGCTGAAAATAAAACAGGATTGTACTGCTGCCCTATATGGACCAAACATTTATTATCTGAGGTAGGTACACATGTATATAAATAAGGTACCTTATGTATTCCCCCCCCCCTTTCAATGGAAAGGGGTGGGTTTAAGTTTTTAGCTCAAATGACCGAAAGGTCATGTGAGCTTATGGCATGGCGCAGCATGTGTATGTATATGCGTGTGTGTTGCGTCTGAACACCTATTTTTGACTTCTTCTCTAAAACTGCTGGACAGATTTCAATGATACATGGTCAGAAGCATGTATGGGCTGGTGCAACTCAGATTTGTTAATGGCGTTGCCATGGCTACCAAAACTAGGTCAAGGTGACCTAAGGGTACAAAAATCTTAAAAATTCTTCTTCTCCAAAACCAATGATGGAAGAAAATATCTCATGTGGTATTTGGCTTGTCTAGGGTCTTAAGCCTATAGTTTGTTCATTTTGTTCCAAGCTTTTTAACTATATAATAATCCAATGAGGAGTTGTTGCCCCTGAAATGTTATTTTTGGCTTATAAATACTAAAATTGTGCACTAGCTTAAAAACTAATTTTGTTGTATAGGCCTGTATATAAGAATATTGTAGGGATTGATATTACAATCATTTTGATGGATGGTTCAAGGTCATATGTTGAAAGGTCAAGGTCATAGCTGCATAAGTGTACTGAAATTGTGAATTATCATGAAAACCATTAACTTTTTGTACAAGCATGTGTATAAGAATATTGTAGGTATTGATAAGACAATCATTTTGATGGATGGTTCAAGGTCATATGTTGAAAGTTTAAGGTCAGGGCTGCAGAAGAATATGAAAATGTTAAATATCTTGAAAACTTTGAACTTTTTGTATAGGCATGTATATAAGAATATTGTTAGTATTGATATAAAGGTCATTTTGATATATGGTTCAAGGTCATATGTTGAAAGGTTAAGGTCCTAATTGTAGAAGAAGACTGAAATTGCTAGTTATCTTGGAACTATCAACTTTTTGTATAGGCATGCATATTAGAATATTTTAGGTATTGATCTGATGATCATTTTGATATATGGTTAACGGTCATAGCTGTAGAAAAAGACTGAAATTGTTAATTATCTTGAAAACCATTCACTTTTTGTATAGGCATATAAATCAGAATATTGTAGGTATTGATATCATGACCATTTTGATATATGGTTCAAGTTCATATGTTCAAAGGTCAAAATCATGGCTGCATAACCATATGGTTAATGATTTGGAAGTTATTCATTGTACTATAGTTAAATCATGCATATGAGCTATTTATAAATAAAATGTGACTAGATATTTCTGATTAATTATTGCAGGATTTCCAAACTTGAGGAATTTTGTAAATTTTTATAATTAAGTTCTTTGCAAGTTTTTTGACGTTTCTTCAGGTGAGCGTTAAGGACCATGGGCCTCTTGTTTTGAGTTTCCATCTGTCCTACCATTCATCAGTTAGTCCATCCAATTTATTTGCCAAAATAAAATTCTCCATAACTGTTCATCTCAACTTAATAAAACTTGATAAAAAGCATCAACAGGGATAGGAGAAGTGCATACTATCACTTAGTTGGTTTGTGAATTTTCCCGTAAAATTATGGCTTTTTGAAGTTTTCAATAGGAAATTCTTGTCCAGAGTAATTAATTATCCAAAATTATTCATCACAACTAAATGAAAATTAGTATAAAGCATGAATAGGTTTTGGATATGTGCATATTATTAACACAAGTTGGGATGTGGATTTTTCTTAATGTTATCATCCTTTGAAGTGTTCAATCGGAAATTCTTGTCCGGAGTCATTTTCCAAAACTAATACTTAGAACTTAATGAAACCTGATATAAAGCCTCACCAGGGATAGGACATGTGCATATTGTTAACATAAGTTAAGATATAGATTTTTCTTGGAGTTGGTTTGTGGATTTCCTTAGAGTTTCACCCTTTTAAGTTTAAGTAGGAAATTTTATATATGTCTCAAATAATTCTCTAAATCTGTTCATCACAACCTCATAAATTTTTTCATATACTACAGTCTACCTTAAACATAATTGGAAATTACAAAAAGTGGCGGGGGATATTTAATTCACTGAATTTGCCTGTTTAATTTTGAATTAATAGTTATTGAAAATTGTCTATTTATTAAAGGCAAAAATGAATAAATAAATGAAAAATATATAAAAATGTTTGGATTAAAAACATTGTGAAAGGAGTCATTTTTTATATTGATGTAATTTTACTTCGAATTTTGTTATCAGATTTAAAATGTAGAGTTTAAATAGTGCCATTAAAATCTGTTTAATTATTTTTAATACAAACTCTTATAATTGGCCATAAAATTCAATATTTTCATTTAAAGTTGTACATGTACAATGTATATGTTTTATTCAGATACGGCCATTATTTGGAGATCAAGAATTTCTTGAAGAACAACATATCTTAATAGCAGTTAGAACAAAAGATGGTGACCATGAATCTTATGGTAAATAAAGATTATATGAATATTTTGACATCTATTGAAGAGAAAATAAAATCTGCTTTTTTTTTTTTTACATAAATATCAATTAATTCAGTGTCTTTATTGAAATGTATTTTTTATCCTTTATCATTTTTTATGTGCTGAGTTGACCATTTTGGGTCAATTTAGTATTAACTTTGTATCAGAAATTTCTATCTATTAAAGGCATGGTATATATACACCTGAAGGATAAACCATAACATAGGTTTAGCTTTGCAAAAATGTTTTAGTAAAGCTTTGGCATCAAAATTCATAATTGGTTTTGTTAAAATGTGTTCAACGGGTAATTTTGGTTAAATTTTTATATATTTTTAGAAGTGGATTCTATAAATTTTGGAGCAATGCAAATCATTGCTTGGGTTTCTACATTGTTGGAAATTGTTGGTTTTTAATAAACATTTTTCCCAATTTTTAACTTTAATTTTTCTTTACCCTATCTTCAATATTTGCAGGTGAATGTGTTGTACCTCTGAAAAATACTTTTGATTTAATGCCACAAGAATTTGAGTACCAGCTACTACATCAAGGGGAGGTAACTGGGAAAATAAAGTAAGTTAATTCTAATGGTCAAGGTTCGTGAAGTATATAAAATTGGATCAGGAATATAAAATTATACCCTTATATGGGATCAAAATGACAAGCTGGTTATTGCTGTAACATATGGGTATAATCAGTTCACATTCCTTTCCTTTAATACTTTAGGGGCCTCTGTGACTTCAGTGGCCATGATAGCTGATTGACGTTAAACACATGCTTACTCTTGTCTACTAGGTTTGAAATCTAACTCTGGCAGAAATGTGAGAAAGTTTGGCTTGCAAAGGTTTTGTCCATGCACTGCAGATTCCACCATCATTCTACAACTGACCGCTTCAATATAAGTAAAAGAATCTTGACTGGGGTGTGAACACTTTTAATCCAATCAAATTCCTTCTGAATTGCGTTGTTTAAAATATAAGCTTACAGGTCAGACCTCAGTCTGCATAAGTTTTCATCCCATTTGTGCATATCTTAGTATGTAAAAAATATCAAAGTTTGCTTGCCAAATGGGGGACTGTTTTTTCCAAGCATTTCAGTTTCATGCAAGTTTTTTGTTATAGCATTTACGTTTCTTCCACCAAACCAAAAACTGCTCGGTACTTCTGTGGTTTAATCTTCTCCCTAAATTCAACCTGTTTTGCTTCAGACATTTAATTATCAGTTAAAAACAGTTAAATATAGGATTTAAACTGTCGACAATAGATGTTTTGAATTAATTAATAATCTGTTGTTGCTAATGACCTATATGAAAAAAACAACATTTCTTTAATGACAAAAATTATAGGCCTTGATTTAAATACTGTAAATTCAGTGAATTGCATTATGTGAACCTACATCCCATTTTGTACATTGTGCATATTCACTGACAGTACATGTAAATTTTGATGAAAATAGCTAAAATAAATCTTCAACAAATAATTGTCACAGTGATATATCAGTATTTTGGTGAAATTTTAGATATTCCCAAAAAATTGATCAATTTATATTTTTTTCAGAGGCCAAATGCATGTGTTATCAGGAAAAAATCTTGCAGCTAGAAGAAATTCTAAAAAATCATATGGTAAGATTACTTATAATATAGAGTAATTATTGTGTAAAATTTTATGTAAAATGTTAATTATGATGGCATTCAGTAATTTTTAATAAAGATTACAATAGTTTTATTCTAAACAGATTAAAAGATGAATTATCTCTTTAGCATGAGTAGTGAGTTGGGTCATGGTATTTAAGGTCCCACTGAGGAATATTTCACTTATATCAAGACATTGCCATCTATAGGAGAAAGTGCAGAAATTTTGCCTGTGAATTGTGCTGATGGCATTAAACAGCAGGGTTCTTTATCGTGCCTTGTTTCTTTTAAGTTCCCGTCTGAAATAACCATAGCTTTTTATTTCCTAATGTTGAGTGTTTAACAAAAGAACAGTCACTACACAACAGTCACTACACAATTAAAAGTCTTTGGTCAGACCCGGTCAGGCCACAACCTCCAACTTACAGAGTGAGCACTCTACTGAGCTACCGCAGTGGTACACCAGTAGTGAACTGTTTCTGAATTAAACTAATTAAACTGGAACCAAACATATTTAGGGCCCGACATTAACTGATGCAGGAGCCCTATAGTTATCACCATCCGTCCGTCTGTCTGTCTGTAAGCAGTTGTTGTGGCCTCAACTCTTCCTATGGTTTTCCATTGATCTTTCTGAAACAGTGTGTATTAAACACATTGAAGACCTGCATGTGACTTTTTGAACTTGGTGAATTTTTCCCAATTTTACCAGATATTGGACTTTATCATTTTTCACAGTATCATACAGCAGACTAAGACTGCTAGTGGGGGCCCTTTCGGACTGATGTCAGATTTCTAGTTTTTAGCTCACCTGAGCTGTAAGCTCAGATGAGCTATTGCTGTCCATCTTTGTCCCTAGTGCGTCGTCCGTCTTTCATAAACTTTTTACATTTTAATATTCTCCTTCAAACCACTGGGCCAAATTTAATCAAACTTGGTAAATATCATGCCTTGGTGATGCCCTTTCAGATTTGCACAAATGAAGGAGTTATGTCCCCTTGGGGCCCCATAAGAGGGACATAGTGAAAAATTTTAAAAATCTTCTCCTCTGAATCTACAAGAGATTTACCTTAGTTATTTCGTTTATAACATCCTCAGGTCATTTATTTTTAGATTTGCACAAATGGTAGCCATGGAGCTCAAAATGGGGAAATTGTAAGGCACTGACTGGGGAAATTGCTAAAAATTATATATTTGTCACTATATCTTGAAAACTATTAACTTTTTGTATAGGCATGTATATTAGAATATTGTAGGTATTGACATGACGATCAATTTGATATATGGTTCAAGGTCATACGTTGAAAGGTCAAAGTCACAGCTGCATAAGAAGACTTAAAGTGCTAATTATTTTGAAAACTATTAACTTTTTGTATAGGCATGTATATTAGAATATTATAGGTTTTGACATGACAATCATATTTGGTTCGAGGTCATATATGTTCAAAGTCAAGGACATAGCTGCATAATTATACTGAAATTGATTAATGATTTGGAAATACTTCATTGCACTACAGTAACTTCATGCATACTATATAAGCTTCTTATAAATGAAATGTTAGTGGATATATTTCTGATTAAGTTTTGTGGGAATTCTTAACTTGAGAAAACTATTTAATTTTCTGTACTTAATATATTGTCTATTGCACTTTGCAAACAATATTGGACATAATATCTTCAGGTGGGCGTTAAGGCCCATGGGCCTCTTGTTACACTTTAAATGCATTATAAACTTGACAAGTTTTGCAAAATACATAAAGTTTCATCAAAGGTTATTGTTTGAGACATGTTTTTATTATACATGTATATGAAAGCTCAGTTATTTTAAAAAAAAATTTTTAATTAATTAATTTATTTATTTCATAATTTTACAGAATTGATAGCCTTAGATACAGAATACATTGATCCTACAACTTGGCACTCAGACTCGCCTAGCTTCATGAACAAAAATGATACCAGTACATCTGTTATGGACAGAAATAGATCAGCACAACATTCCACACTAACAGCAACTAAAAGTGGACCTACATTGTCTGAGGACAGACCCCCAGCAGTCATACCTAGGGATGCAGAGGACTCTACTAGGGTATGTACCACATCTAATATAGATAGACCCCCTGCAGTCATACCTAGGGATGCAGAGGACTCTACTAGGGTATGTACCACATCTAATATAGATAGACCCCCTGCAGTCATACCCTGAGAAGTTGTAAAAGACTTTTCTAGGGTATGATGTACCACATCTAATGAAGATAGACACCCTGCAGTCATACCCAGAAAAGTTGTAAAGTACTTTTCTAAGGTATGTACCACATCTAATGAAGATAGACACCCCGCAGTCATACCCTGAGAAGTTGTAAAGGACTTTTCTAAGGTATGTACCACATCTAATGAAGATAGACACCCACAGTCATACCTTGAGAAGTTGTAAAGGACTTTTCTAAGGTATGTACCACATCTAATGAAGATAGACACCCTGCAGTCATACCTGAGACCTTGTAAAAGACTTTTCTAGGGTACAATGTACCACATCTAATGAAGATAGACACCCAGCTTTTCTTCCTTGAGAAGTTTTAGAGGTCTTTTCTGATAAAGATAAACCACAGTTGTCATATACCTTAGAAAATTGTAAAGGACTCTTCTGGGAACCTTAGAAATGGTTATCTTCCCCTTGAAGAGTCTGCCATTTGTAAACAACATGACATCTTGTTTTGCAGACAAAGATTCTGATCAGTTTATTGATGACGCTGATAGTAAGAATACAAAATAATGCATGCAATATTGTGCAAAAATTTTCAGGGATTACCTGAGAGCCTATAGTGTTATAATGTATAAGTAAATGTATGACCCATCAATAGGAGACATAGTATAAGACCTGAATTATTGTAACCAAGGTAATCAAGTAACAACGTTAACAGTGTATTTGTTTATTTCAGCCATATGTAAATGTGGGACCTAGTGGAGGGGGAGGTAATAGTATCCGACCAAAGTTACAACCATATATGGGACAAGCTAGTCTTCATGCCACACAACGACAGGTACTGCCAGTATCCACCTCTAGTAATCGTCTTGATGAATGTACTTCACCACCTGAAGTACCACCACCACCGATACCGAAAAAACGAGGACCATCATATGTTAATGTAGCTGTAAGTATAAATCCTTAATGGAAACTATGGGTGTTCAACAGCTTACAGCTTACAGTACCGGAATTATTGACAAAAACCACTTGGTGTTTTTTTTAACAGAAAGTGGATGAATATTATTATTGCATTCAAAATGGCACCCATATCAAAATCATCCAGATGTTTTATCTGATTAAATTGATTTTATCATTTATACACCATTCAGCACTATAAAAGACAAGTGCAGTGACATGTAAACAGAATTACATGTTGATTCAAAATTTATTAAATCCACATCATTTAAATTTAGTTTCTGGGACATCATCTTAAATTATGATGAACAACCTTACTATAGAAAATGTGTTGGTTCTTACTTGAACAATCACATGTACAGTTGATAAGTTTGTTCGCCAGTGCAAAAGTAAGCTGTACATGTTAAAGTAGTCACTTTTAAACTATATAAAATAGCAATGAAATTATTAATAGTGATGAATCTTCTTACAATAATAGGTTAGATGTTTAGAGTGAAAACATGTGGTACATTGTGTAGATTTTAGACCTATAAAATTATATAAATTATATAGAGTATATATCATACTTGCCAACCTATTTTAAAAGGGACAGACAAGACACAGCCAAGCTGCATGCAAGTTGGCGAATCAGTGAGCTGGGGAGAGTTTGGGAGGGGTCACCCCTCCCACTGGTGGGGGCTCAAGGGCCTTCCCCAGAAAATTTTGAAAAAATGGTGCAATTTTCTTTATTCTTTTGTGATTATAATGACTCGGACTATGTCTTTATAATGCCTAACATTATCAAATTTGACCCCTCCTTCTACCTATGCATGGTTGATATTGCTAAAAAACCTGGCAACTCAGTAACAGCATGCATTTAATAATTCGGGACAATTTTCATGTAAATTGGGAACTCAGATTTTGGGTCTAAAATGGGGACTTTCTTCTTCAGGATAGGAACAGCTGGCAAGTATAATATATTGCATTGTATCACTTTATTGGACAAATATTTTACCCTACAGTTCAATTTTCATTGTGAATCACAGCATTGTTTTATTTTTATTTTTATATTTCAGAGTAAAGGCGAGTCAAAGAGATATGACCAGTTAAAACGACCGTCAAGTGTAGTAGAATGGCTTAATGGACTTAATTTATCAGATTACCTTGAGAATTTTATAAAAAACGGATTTGATTCAATATCGTTTATTTCTGGCATTTCAAGGTCAGATTTGGTGGCAATTGGTATAGATAATTCCGATCACAGAGACAGAATTATCAACAGTCTGAATCACCTAGATTTAAAATCATGACTAGTGGCACGGCCACTAGATTATGTGTAGAAAGACATCAGGGTTTTTTTTTTTCAAAGCACTCTTTCTCTACACGAAATTGCCACTCCATAGCTAATCATCATGGAATAAATGAGAAATAAGTCTTGTTAAAGATTAGTTAAGATTCTCATCATGGTCATTTGAGTGTTTAACATATAGCCAAAATCAAAATCACTTGTATGTTTGTAATGTTACAAAGATCTTATATTTTATTTCTTTTGCATCTTGTGTGTTCATCATTTGGTCTTTCATAACACGAATCAAATTTTCAGAGACCTAGAAGATTTCTGTGTTTTATCAAGTAATTATCATTGTTTGTTTAGTTGACATGTATAAATAAGATATTAAACATAAACAAGATTGGTATTCACATGAATTATATTGGACCATCATTTTTTGGTACCATTCCCCTTTTTTGTGAACTCATTTTGATCATGATTTTTTATATTTTGTTTTCATTTTTTTTTTTTTTTTTTTTTTTTTTTTTGATGATGTGCCTTTGACAGGTCACTTTGTTGTCTAGCATTACTATATATGCATAAGTAAAAAATTATGTACATCATATATACAACATATAGGCAACAACCTGTATTTTACTTATACATTTTTACAACATGTATATAATAGATGTATTTAAATGAGCAATGAAAATTGTTTGATTTAATTAGTGTTCATCTCTCTATGAGAAATCCAACCTTTAGCATAATACATGTATGTGTGTTTATATATATATATATATATATATATATATATATATATATATATATATATATATATATATATATACCGGTATATAGATACAGTAAATAAATAATTATATGCTAATAAGTGTCTCAATTGCTCATTAATTAACTTTATTTTAGACAGACTTCGGGTTTTTATTCCAAAGCAGTTTTTTTTATATTTTAAACAAGACTTTTTTATATTTACTCCAAAGTAGATTTTTATTATTTTATGTTTATAATGGTTTTTCTTTAGCTGTTTATCGTTCTTATTTAATGTATGCTTTTTGTAATTTATATACTAGTATACCATAAGTAATTTATTAATTGATTATTATTTTTAAATTTTCTTGTAAACATTATATAAAATTAACTTTGACCATAACATCTGATTTGTGGAGATACGTGGCCAAGTGATTTACGATAAATCAAAGATTCATGACTTAAGGGAGGTAGGTTTAAATCCCGGCTAGGGTTCTTAGTACTTATAGATCATAATTCAAATTGCTTGACTCATTTGACAGGTAAATAGGTATTAACAAATATTAAAGGACTAGCCTTACAAAAGAATTCCATTCCCTGTAACGGGGAGCGGTTAATCTTGTACTTAGTTACTTCACATAACTAAATCCTGTAATTATTGGTCAGAAACATGTGAGGCCTAGAACAGACTTTCAAACTTTAAATATATTCCATGTCACAAGTATAAATTGATTTCTGACCTTGTAAGCCCTTGTACAGGCTTTAAAAATACTGTCTAGTTTTTGGACATCCACATTGCCTAAGTGTAGGTTGACCTTTGACCTCGTGAGTCTTATATACATGTAGCTGAAAGACATATTTTCTAAATTTTAATTTGAGTGTTAATCAACCAAGGGTTATGGGTAAGGTGGACCTTATATATAAGGATAGGAAAGACTTTCAGTTGTTTGAAAAATGCAATGAACTTCAGTGTTCATGCATTGACCACAGACTTGGCAAGGCTTACACAGTGACCACCTACTTTTGATATATACAGTGGTCTAAGTGTAAGATAAGAATTTTCATTTATCATCTTGTATATAAACTTGAAGAAAAATCATCTGTGAGTTGTGCCAAAAGATTAATTGTTGGTTCTTATAAATTCTTAATAATTTGAGGCTCACAGTTTTCCAATTAACCAATTCTTATTAGTTGGAGCACATGGTAAAATATTTATTGATTGAATCATTGATTTATTGAAATTATTTTTAGTTACAAGTTAGCATATTTTTCATCATTTTCACAAGTGTACCTTGAATGATTTCCAAACCTGTTATAATGCTATAGTTTGACTGGAAAATGATGGTAGTGAATCAGTCAAACCCAACTTTAGATATGGATCTGTCTTCATGTAGATCATTTTAGATATGGATCTGTCTTCATGCAGATCATTTTAGATATGGATCTGTCTTCATGTAGATCATTTTGGATATGGATCTGTCTTCATGTAGATCATTTTAGATATGGATCTGTCTTCATGTAGATCATTTTAGATATGGATCTGTCTTCATATAGATCATTTTAGATATGGATCTGTCTTCATATAGATCATTTTGGATATGGATCTGTCTTCATATAGATCATTTTGGATATGGATCTGTCTTCATATAGATCATTTTAGATATGGATCTTGGACAACATATGGATCAGTTTAGGCACAAATCTGTCCTTATATGGATTAGTTAACAACATAAATCTGTCTTTATATGCTTCAGTATAGACACAGATACTAGTATATCTTTATATGGATCAGTTTATGATACAGATCAGATTATGATACAGATTTGCGTTTATATGGATCTGGATAGACACTGATCTGTCTTTATATAGATCAATTTCTGATACAGAGATGCCTTTATATGGATCAGGCTGGACACATATCAGTCTTTATGTGTATCAGTTTAGAAACAGATCTGTCTTTATATGGATCTGGATTGACACAGATATATCTTTATATGGATCAGTTTATGATACAGATCAGATTATGATACAGATTTGCGTTTATATGGATCTGGATAGACACTGATCTGTCTTTATATAGATCAATTTCTGATACAGAGATGCCTGTATATGGATCAGGCTGGACACATATCTGTCTTTATGTGTATTAGTTTAGAAACAGATCTGTCTTTATATGGATCTGGATTGACACAGATATATCTTTATATGGATCAGTTTATGATACAGATCAGATTATGATACAGATTTGCCTTTATATGGATCTGAATTGACACAGATATATCTTTATATGGATCAGTTTATGATACAGATCAGATTATGATACAGATTTGCCTTTATATGGATCTGGATATACACAGATCTGTCTTTATATAGATCAACAGAAAATTTCTGATACAGATCTGTCTTTATATAGATCAATTTCTGACACAGATCTGTCTTTATATAGATCAATTTCTGATACAGAGCTGCCTTTATATGGATCAGGCTGGACACAGATCTGTCTTTATATAGATCAAATTCTGACACAGATCTGTCTTTATATAGATCAATTTCTGATACAGATCTGTCGTTATATAGATCAATTTCTGATACAGATCTGTCTTTATATAGATCAATTTCTGATACAGAGCTGCCTGTATATGGATCAGGCTGGACACAGATCTGTCTTTATATGGATCAGTTTAGAAAGGAGTGTCTTTATATGGATCAGTTGAGAAGGGAATCTCAGTAGTTAGTTTTTGAAGTGTAACACATTATATATAATGATGTGTAGTATGTTAAACATAATGATGTGTTATGTTATATATAAATACATAATGTTGACCACATTTTGTACAGTAATTGTTAAAACATTTCATGTATAACCTTGTTTATATACATATATATATATATATATACCTATATACATTATTTTTATAATAAATATTTTTAAATTAATTAGACTGGATTTATTATTTTATTTCTGTCCACAGATTGTTTAGTCAACCCAACTGATAATAATTAAATAGGTTCTGACATTAAGTCCTTTGGGCCACATTACCGGTTATCCTGTAATAACTACCATTTTCATATGTCAAAGTGTGCTTTTAACCTGGTGGGTTCATGCACTTGGGGACAGAATGTATCTAGTTCATGTTTCTGGTCATAAATGTGTGGACTAATTCCAAGAAAATTACAAAATCTGAAAGAAAGAAGAGAGGAGTAACTATGTTTTATGTCCAAGTCAAAATTCTTTCAAATATATCAAGAAGTTCTAGGATGGACACTGGTAGAGAAAACAGGAGTACCATGCACCTACCTTCAGTAAGCTATTGAACTGACAAACTTTTTCATGCTGGGTTCATACAAGTTGAGATTTAATCATAACCTTTGATCCTTTTGCACGAATTTAAACTTTTTGTACATAGAGGTTTTTACAAAGTACAGTGCCAAGTTGGCTCAGTGTAGGGAGAGTGGAAGGTCATGGATTCAAACCCTGGTAGGTCATACATAATAATATAAATTTGAGATGCTGTTTTCTTGCTTAAAAGTCCCACCGCCTTAAGAGGACAAAGTATCAACTTGTTCACCTGGAACTGGGAGAGTGGCACTGACTTTGTAGTACCTTAAAAATATGTTGCACTAAAAAAAAGCAGACCAGGCCTAACTTAAAAAATTCTTTGTTTGCTGTTTTCCGACCCATGCTATCCACATGTTGGTAGGTAGGTAGGAAAAATTTTTTATTTTATTTTTTAAAAACTTTAATCTTTTACACTTTTGAAAGGTTTAAATTGGTTTCATATTTCTTTTTTAAAACACATTTACAATTTTTTGCTAACTAAATTCTTCTTTGTTCCACCTTGTGTTTTCTCCCATGGAGAAACACAGCTGAATTTCCTTACTACCATATAAACCTGCTCACAGGACATATCCCTATCCAGAGATATTGCTATTTGATACTTTTCGTATGAGAAAAAAAAAAGATTGTAGTAGAAGGCAATAAAATTTTTGGGGTAGGGGCATTTCAAGTGGGTCGTGTGGTCAACGGCAAACAAAGTTAATTTTATTTTAGGCCCCAATGATACACATTTGCATATCTCACCCATACACGAACATTTTCCTAAACTAATCCCTACAGATTTACAAAACCTGCTCTCATTGTCAATTACTGTAAAATTGCTGATGTGATGATAAACAATATTATAACAAACCAATCAACCACATTGTACAGAAGAACCTATGTCATACCTAAGGCATAACTTTACATCCATAATAATTGTAAAATTGTTTTGTTTGGAAAAGATTTGCTGGCAGGTGATGATCTTCTCCCATGTCATTTATGCCAATTCAATTTAAATAGTAGATTCTCATCCAGGTTGGACAAAAATTTTTGGGCGGGTTTTATTTTTTATTTTATATGAAAACTAGCACTCTCACATGGTTGACATCTACATCGGCAATAGGACCCTTTTTGTCTATATCACCGCTTATCAAATTATTGTACACCTCCACTTACTGTTGAGTGTCTGCTATATTTGCCCCGTACCATGCCCCTAATTTTTTCGGACCACTGGCGAGATGCAAAATTAAGAAAACCATGCTCTATCCATAACATGTGTGAAGCTACTTTCGATTTCAACCACTTTCGGTTTTTACTGGTGTGCTTAAAATCCTTTTCTGAACAGACTTTGAATAAGTTCTGGATGGGAAATGAAAACAAAATGACTTGGGGCATCACATTTTCGGTGGGGCGGGCAGGGATGAGAATCTACCAACTAAGTTGAACTGGCCTTAATTATTAATTTTTGAGAGAAAACGTCAAGAGCCATAAGTCCACAAAATGTGGTATACACTATATACATGTATACAAAGACAGTATACATTTCATTCCTTTTATTTCATTATAAATACATTATATGTCAGCCAGTTTCAAATTTCACTGTATCAGTATTGTACCAGATATGTCTAGTTTCTGTTTTAAACCATATATTGAATATGTTGTGAATTAATAGTTTATGCCTAAATTTTTTATAGCGTATAAAATTTGCATATGTTATTTACTTTTTCTGGAATTAAAAAAAATATATTTAAAGAATCAGCTGACAATTCTCATTATTACAAATAAAACTTACCAAAATATAAATATTTTTTTCCAGAACCTTTGAGACATTTGAACTTTATACTGTGTAGCAACAAATCACATACAGTATCAATTTTCATACATCACTGATAGCCAGTCTTTGGCACAATGATTAGTAAAAACAATTTATAAAACAATGCACTTTCTATTCTGTTTTTATTACTTTCTTATGTATACCGGTATCCATGTACATTATGCACACTTGCATCACATTTGTCAAATTTGCATGTACCTTCCAAAATTATACTGAACATGATAAAAAATCACAAGCCTATAGTATTGGCTCAAATCAAACACAATGCTTCTACCTGCTTATGTCGCGTTATCTTTCTGATCTGGATGTCATATCATTCAATAAATTATTACTTACTCTGTTTTAAGTTTGAAAACAGCCCCTATGGGGCATACTACATGTGATTGACATACATTTACTGGTAATAATACACTCTGACACACTAAGTTTGATATCATTTATAGAAAATGAAGTCGTCACTTTTAAGCAACCAAAACAAGGGTTGTTACAGTAATAAATCGATAAACAAAATACAAGTTATTGATGCAAATGTACCTGTGATCCACAGAATGTTTTTTTTTTTTTTTTTTTTTTTTTTTTTTGTGGTAATTAGTGCCAATACTACTGACTATTATAGAGATAAAGGACTTTCTGCAAATTAATTATTACTTATGCAAATGTACTGTTTTTTTCTGTGATGCACTGTATGTTTTACTTTTTGTTGTAATAAATGCCAATAATGTTGATTTTTTTTACAGGTATAATGAACTTTATTCTTTGGTACCAAGTTCTGTAAGATGACATTTGTATGTTACAGTGATGTTATAAATGCACTTTACTTCTAAAGGTTCCAATATTAATCACTGAGTTTTGTTCACATTTGATTCAGAGACAAATTTAGTCTCAAGTATAAGTTGTTGATTAAGATTTCCTGAAATAACTTGTCTTACTGGTAACAATAATTCTTTTTTCAAGGCCATCTGAATATTTGAATCTTACATTATAGACTCCCAATCTTCTTGCAAGCTCCTCTTCTTTCTTTTACATTCAATATACACTCAAAATAATGCTATTCCATGCTATCAGTGTCACATTTGATCAAACGATTGTCCTCTAGCTAGGGGTGGTCTAGCCATTGTCTGAGATGGAGGTGCAGTTTGAATATTATGAAGTTTTTCTAAGTCAGATAAACGACTTCTGATATGGTCCATTCTGTGATTAGCTAGCTGTAGATCTCTCTGTGCAGCATAACATGATCCTTCATGTGGCTGACCTGAAATATACATGTACATCAAAAGAAAGAATATAGAAAAATGATGCAACTGAGCAAAGAAGTGAAGTGGAGAGGAGTGGAGTGGAGTGGAGTGGAGTGGAGTGGAGTGGAGTGGAGTGGAGTGGAGTGGAGTGGAGTGGAATAATGGTGTTGTACACCCCAGTCAAGATTCTTTCACTTACATTGAAGGGGTCAGTTGAGGGATGGTAGAAGACAGAGAAAATCACCAATTTTAAGCTTCAGTCATTGAACTGACAAATGATCTTACACAAAGATTTGCCTGGAGAGATTTGAACCTAGGTAGTGAGAGGCACTGTGATCTGTAAGCATATGCTTTAGATCGCTTAATCACCAAGGCACCTACCAAAGGAATTGAGTGAAGTATGAGAGTTTTATGTTAAAGTCAAAATTCTTTCATTTACAAGTTGGGGTTTTCAGTTCTTGGATTGTGGATCTAACTGGAACAACTGAACAAAACCAGATCTATGGCGAGTGAAATGACAAACTTCTCACACTAGGATCTCTCAAACTGAGATTCAAACCCAGGTGGTTGTGATCTGTAAACCCCTGCTTTAGACCACTCAAACAAAGGTCCCTACAAAAGGATAGAAATAAAGTATTAGTTTTATAGTTTTATGCTCAAGTAAAAGTTCTTTCATTGACACATTACATAAACAACCTTTGGGGTAAACAGGTTTTTAGGGCAAAACATCCCAGATTTCTTTAAAAATACAGCACAAAAAGAAAAATACAATCAAAGGGCTGTAACTCTGTAAATACAAAGTTATGTCCCCTGTTGTTTCACCTTGTTATTGTAGGTGTATATCTATACCAAGAACGAAGATTCTATTTTAATTACATTAGAAGGGAGATCAAATTATAGTGTTTCACATTCAAGTCAAGAAAAAATCATTATACCGGTAACAAGGTTGTCAGTTCTTAGATGGTGGGGTGAATTGTTATAACCACTAATTGTCCTTCAACAAAAAAGTAACAAACTCTCTCACTATAGGAACTGTCCAAGTAGAATTTGGACAATAAGCTTGCGAGAGGTGTTGTGACCAGCAAGTCCCCTACCTTGGAAGATAAAGACTGGACAAACTAAATAGTGGTAAATCCAGATTTAATCCAATATATCTCCAATTTTTCTTTTATGAGTTTTTATAACATGATTTTAACCTCTGTTTATAAATTTACAAACTATAATTGGATTCCTGAATAAAAACAGAACATAATTTTGAACCCTTTTGCTTTAATTCCTTGTATAGGTACTCAATTTTTCTCCCCCATTCCAGAACTGACAACACTAATTCTGCATTGAATGTAAATCAACATTTTGCCCATCAATCTTAATTTTCACCTGTAAAGGTTGCTATTTATACCTGTAGACACCTGTGTTAAATAATTGATCTGTGCTGTTAATTTTTTTTCTACTTCCTCCAAAGTTTTCATAAAATGTGTAGTGTGTGTTTCCACTTGTTTCATAACTGGTTTTTCTTTTGACAACTCCTGTAATGCCAAGCCTATGGGAAAAAAAAACAGAAATTCTCTCAACAAAATTTAAATATTAGAAATTATGAAGCCAGAAATCACATTACCAGTGTTTAATCTAGAAGGGAGCATTGATTCTGCCATTCACCCACAATAATACTGTCTGTGGGCAGGCCCTTGTCCAGACTTTTTAAGTCCTAGTTGAGTTTTTAAATAAATCCAATTTTACCTTGTTTCTACCTGAAGGGTATTTTTAGAAAGTTCAACCTATAATAACCTCAGTTGTTGATGTCTGAAAAAAAAAAATTCTATAGACATATAGAGACTATAGGCAGATATTTCAACCAATCAGGAGACTCTTTCTGTACAAAAATCAATTTTTTATTAACTTGGCAAATAAAGAAGCTACCAATATCCTCACAATAGGCAAATAAAAAATTTACAAATGACCACATACTTTTTACAGTTTCTGACAAATTTGCATTAAAGTCATCACTTTTACAAAATAGGGTTCAACAGCAAACCATGAAATATGTAGGGCCTTTAAAAGTTTAAATTTTGTGAAGTATAAAATGTAATAGCGACATTAGCAATATTTGACATTTTCCATACAAATGACTGCATTACTGAAATATATATGCTATGAAAAATTTGAATAGGAATTATTGATCTGCATCATTGTTTAAGTATTGCTTTTACAAGGCTTGTTGCAATCACTGGGAAAACCAATGTTTTTGCTTGAGACATACCTAATCATTTTAAAACGTTCATTGGTCTCTGGTTTTGGTAGAAAACATCTGCTTGTCGTAATAAAAGTGATAAGACTGTGAAAGCAATAATTATTGCTTTTTGATTTAAGAAATGTAGTTTTATATTTACAGTTTGAATTTTTTCCAAATGGTACACTATATGATGTAAAATCAACCATACTGGATGGTTGGGATTTCCCTACCCGAAATGAGGAACAAAGCAAGCGTCAGATAAATGTAAAACGCATACACAAGGAAAGCAGTGTGATAAATAAATAAATATATAAATATTTCCAGTATATACCTGCACTCTGTAGAGAAGTGCCAATTTCTCTTTCTATAGATTCTAATTTTTGCAATCTTTCCATAGGTCCAGCCGGACCTGAAGAACCCGCCGCCATTTTCGGAAATCCCATTAGGTGGTGTTTCCTCAATAGCCGGTGAGGTGTTTCCCAGGTTTAAGGTATCAAGTGGGGTTACAATAGAGTTTCTACAGTAAAAGCTGTTCATATTTTTTCTCTGTTGAAACTAGCTTCCACCAAAAAATTATTAAAGATATACAGAGGTGTTTAACTTATATTTAATGTAATAATTATATTTTATGCAAATTATATCTGTATAAAACCCTTGGTTATGCCTCGTTATGAAACAACGGAAATTGCGAAACGCATGCGCCTTGATTGTTCATTCGGTTCCGCCAAAGTTGACAGTTGTGTGGTTTTCAGCAACACAGTGAGAAATAATAATGTTTCGGTCTTTAAGAGTTTTGCCAGGCCTTGTGCAGAAGTCAAGTTCCATTGGGTGTAAAAACATTTCAGGGTTAGTTTCTGACGATGAACATCTTATGTTTAACATAAATTTGTAATTTTATAATTGATGAAAAATAATTGTGGACTTTGACCTCGTGTCCGACTATAGTGACTTGTCATTATGTTCCAAAACAAAGTTATGTAATTAAACTTTTAATTTATTTTTTATCAAAGTCACGTGTAAAAGTACTTCAGAAGATGTGACTTTATTTCACAATAATTTAGATAAATATACTGTACATTTATTAATTTATTTTATTATATTGTTAAAATTGAGGTCACCTTTGTTAGAAGTTATTGCAGATACAGAAGTCCTATTCTGCTATTAGCCGCGAATAGCTACAAAATTGTTGATGCGGCATAAAACAATAATTCACTCATGCACCTTATACTGCTATTGTTAGAAAATATTGGGGAAACCCTTGACAAGTCTAAAAGCTAAAAATTATAAAGACATTTATTATCAGAGTCTTTATACTGTTTGCCAAAAAATGATAGACACTCCCTACAGTATCAATCAACATGAACTCACACAATGTATACACACATGATGTTACCTTATTTTATTACAATATAATTTCTAAATCACAGATTAATGGAGTTGATTATTAAGATACCGTTGGACCAAAATTCTTTATTGAAACACCTTCATTTAACAAATTAAAATATTTTACAGGGAGTCATCCTTGAATATTATATGTTAGGTTATTATGTATGATAATATATTATTAATTTTGATTTGTCTTTTTTTTCAGACCATGCATAAATATTTTACAAAGAAGACAGGCCAGTTCAGAACCAAAGGTAAAGCATCTACACATGGAAGCAGTTGGCTGGCTAAAAATGTTCTGTGTTTGTGACACTGACAGTGAACTATGCTAAATTTTCATAGAAATCCAACATCCCTGTAGTAAAATTGTGTATATTTGCCTACTTTAGCCTTATCAAGATTGAATTACATATGCCGGAAACAGAATGTTGTATCTGTGTGATTTACATTTGTTAAATGGGGGCCTTTGATGCATACATTATAAATTGTTATTTCAGCCAGTGCATAAACTCTGACAATTTTAACATGTCAACTGTTCATGACCCAATAATTTCCTCTTTACTAAATGTTAAATTGAAGTCGTAGATTTGCCTAGCAATTTTCACTTACATCAGCAGTTTGATCACAGATGGTTTAAATTTCAGCCAGTTATGGATGCTTGAGCTTTTAATTATATTTGATGAATTCTGAAAATCAAATATGTAACATATTTTTCAATTTTACAGGAATCGCAGTCCTTTGGTATGAATATTTTCAGAGGAAAAGTTAGTGTTGAGCAAGTATTTCCATTTCCTGAAGGTAAGTAAAATAAAAGGCATATACATGTGTATACATAAATATTAAAAAAAAAAACCCCCCCCCCCCAAAAAAAAAAAAAAAAAAAAAAAAAAAAAAAAAAACAAACAAACAAACAAAAACAAAAACAAAAAAAAAACACACAAAAAAAAAAAAAAAAAAAAAAAAACACAAAAAAAAAAAAAAAAAAAAAATACAAAAAAAAAAAAAACAAAAAAAAAAAAAGCTTATGGTATTGTGAAGCATGTTTCATGAATGCATTAACTTTAATCCTGTCTGGAGCTATCCTGCCAGTTTGTACTAAATTTGGTGGCGGAAATCTTTATCTTAAGTATACTTAAAGTTTACAGATCAACTTCCTTTGGTTTTGAAATGAGAATTTTCAATACCAGTTGTATACATTTTATCAAACTTTATATATATTAAGCAGATGTGAATATACATGACATTTTAACTTGGTTGGAAATTGAAGTCAGACCAGAAACATTAACCTGTAATTTCTATAATATAGACCTGTAATATTATGTGAATAATTATACTAATTGATGTTATTTAAAACAGTCTTAATTATTTATTATTTGAAACATTTGGACTTTCTGACAAACTTTTGACACAGCAGTTTGTATTCACAAATCTTGACTAATATTTCCTGGATTTAAAAAAAGGAAATTCTGGGACAATGTAATACTTAATTTTACTGCTATTGTTTTATTACCGCTTGTGTTTTATTTGTAAGCTAAATGTATAAGTAACACACACACACACACACACACACACACACTTTATTTATTTATTTATGTATTTATTTTTTTTATTTATTTATTTTAGTTTTAAATGAAGAGCAAAGGGAGACACTTCAGATGCTTGTTGATCCTTGTGCCAAATTTTTTGCGGTAAGAAGAAAATTTTATTTTGGTTTCTGGATTTTGGTAGACTGTTTTCATGAATATATCCAGACCACTTCAACTGGAGATGCATTACTATGGTTCCGAGCCATTAATTATTTTTCGGAGTCTCTTATTTAATTATTTTGATTGGAAATGTAAAATATTACACTGCTAATGTTAATTTTCTGTATTACGTTTAAGTTTTTATGTTTAATGTTTTAACAGTTTTCTGTTGGTAATATCAATACTTATAGATGGTGTATCTGTAAATGAGATTTACGTGACAGATAAACAAGTACTTTGCAGTTGGTAGTAGAAATGAGTTGAGTTGAGTAATGGTGTTTAACATCCCAGTCAAGAATATTTCACTTATATCGAGATGTCGACAGCTATAAGCGAGAGTGCAGAAATTTTGCCTGTGCATTGCGCTGATGGCATTATACAGCAGGGTTCTTTATTGTGCCAGCCCTACCGTGACACAGGACCTCGTTTATTTTAAGTTCCCATCCAAAAGAACCATGACTTTCATTTCGTAATGCCAAGTGCTTAGCGAAAGAACAGTCTTTACCTATTTCAAGTCTTGGGTCAGACCCGGTCAGGGTTTGAACCCACGACCTCCCACTTACAAAGCGAGCACTCTACCAACTGAGCTACCACAGTGGTTCAGTAGAAATGAAACCAAGAACATAAAATAATAAAAAAAAATGTAAAATAAACATAATGACAAGAAAAGATTACTGATTATAATTCTATTGTCAGGGATTGGGTAATTGTAATGAGAAGCTACACATTTTGAAAACAGTTGGATTTATATAATTTATTTTTTAACCTTAGTGAAAACATTGTTTGAAAAAGTTTGATTTTCATGTGGTTTTATTGTAGGAAGTAAATGACCCTCTGAAAAATGATACCCTGGAGAAAGTTGAAGACCATGTGATGGAAGGATTGAAAGAAATGGGAGCTTTTGGTTTACAGGTTCCCCAAGATTTAGGTAAAATCAAACATAATACACACAATCATACCAGTATACAGTTTTGTTTATAATTTTTAACAGTGTACTCATTTGAAAGGCAGTGCTTACAGAGCTAAATCATTTACATAACCAATATCCATTGCATTAGATCTATGTCAGAATCAGCACTCCCAAAATTTTGGTCCCGATCACCAGATTTGTACCAATTTTAAATCTTCTTGTTCTGGTAAGAACTGTCATGCTTCAGTTTGCTTAATGGAAGTACATGTATGCTTTTTTCTCTGTACACTCTGGTTTCCTTGAACTTACAGCCTTGATATAAATGAAAGAATCTTCACATTTTATAGGTATTGTTGTAGTCCACTCCTGCACCAACTTTTTCATGTGCTGACCTATGTTTCCATTCTTTGTAGCCAAAATCGCCATTGGCTACTAATTTCTGAGAAATTCTTTCATAAAGTAACATATTTTAGCAAATTTGTGAGAAAATACTTTAAAAAAGACTATATTTTCACAATTTTTTTAAATTTGGCTACTAGTAATTTTAAATTTATGGAAATATAGGTGCTAACTATAGTACACTTATAGTATAAAAATGAAAACTCACATGAAATATATAAGATATACACATAACCATATATGTTTATTTGTACAGTCTAGAAAGGTAGATTTTAAAGGTGGATTTTATGACAGTTTTACCCCCAAAAAGTTCCTGAGGATGGATTTATTGCCTGTTGTAAACTGGACGGTTTTCAATTGGGTGGTCATTATGGTGACCGCTGACAAAAAAAGGTTGTTTATATAGTAGAAAACATTAGGGACAGACTCAGACTGACCGCTACTGACAGGTGCCTGCTCTACAGAGGTGATTGCTACCTCAGGTGTTACTGTATATACATATATGTACAGGCACATGATAAATTTGCAGAGTTAAATATCTGTCACATTACATTACAGGTGGTTTAGGTCTAACAAATACCCAGTATGCCAGACTTGTAGAGATAGTCGGAGCTCATGATTTAGGTGTAGGAATTACTTTAGGAGCTCATCAGGTAAATATCCAAATATTTTAGTAATAGTAAGTATGAACAACATATTTCTAAATAAAAAAATCTCGTTTTTATTAATCTGATTAAAATAGAATATTTCACCAGCATGTCATACCTGGGCATAAATTTTCTAAAAACCAACTAGTATCTAACAGTTTTAAAACAGCAATTTTGAAAAATTCTTCAATGAAAAAGGGGGATATATGCAATAATGTGAGGTCTAACATATCAAAGAATTTTAAAACTATATAAAGATTAAAATGGCCACAAATAGTATCTTCAGAATTTAAATTTGATACAATTTGTTTATGACTATACATGATTAAATTAAAAAATAACATCTGACACAAAAATTCCCTTCTTTAGACTATTGACACCTTGTATGGATTTTTCTTGACCTCTGAAAAGGGTTGGATAAAAACTTGAAAAAGGCAATATGCAAGCATGTTAACCTTGATTAAACAAGCACACATCAATCATGTAATCAATTCAACTCAGTGTTTATTTATTTAAACTGAGATTATCTGACATTGCATTATGTGCCTCGAAGTTTTTAAAAATTATTCCAGAAAAATGCAATATACAGTCAAACCTGTCTATAAAGGCCACCCATGGGAATCAGTAAAAGTGGCCTTTATGGACAGGTGGCCTTTATATACATGTTCAATTAATATGAATAAAGAACAGCTGGGATAGAATTTTATTGGCCTTTTTAAGCAGGTGGCCCTTATAGAGAGGTGGCCTTTAAGGCAGGTTTGACTGTAACTTAAAAACTATATTCACTGACTGCTAGACTGACTGCAAGTCAAGTTATCAGGGTAAAAACTGAAGGAGTCGATATGAGTGACTTAACGGTACATGTGATAGAAGACATAGAGGGGCAGTTAGAAGGAAAAGAGGAGGAATTGTTTGCCCTCTGTTTTTGGCTAGAAATACATATACTACAATTGTATATTCTTTGTTCCTTTTCAGTCTATTGGTTTTAAAGGAATCTTACTTTTCGGTAACCCAAAACAAAAAGAGAAATATCTACCAAAATTAGCCAGTGGACAAGAAATGGCAGCTTTCTGTCTAACGGAGCCAGCCAGTGGATCTGATGCTAGCGTGAGTACAAGGCCTTTGTTTACTGTATATCTTTTAAAGCAGAGTTTGTGAGTATTAATCGCAATACATTAATGTCCTGGAAGTGCTAGAAGTTTTACAGAACAATCACAATATGCCTTGATTTCTGAATTTTAGATTATTATTCTATGGATATTTTTAGAAGTATCTATATACATGTACATGGAAGAAAAAAATATTAATCTGAAATAAATTTAAAGATTTGTTCACTAACTGATAAGAAAAGAATCTGGACCTTGAAAAATAAATCTACTGGCATCATTACACTTCCTGGTATGTTTTTGTATGCTGATGATAATGTTTATCATATACAGTAGAATCTCGTTATCTCGAACTCCGCGGGGAAATGCAAAAAGTTTGACTTATTCGAAGTTTGAGATAAACGATGAAAAAAAAAACCAGCAAAAAAGGGAAGTAACTCGTACAGACCTATTGGAAGTCACTTCCGGTATTGTGTAATGCTTATGTCGACAAAATTCTCAGTATTTACCGATGTCTCTGTATCTCTTTTAATACGTGATAAGCAAGTCGGTTACAAAATAGTGTCTACATTGTTCATTTTCAAGTATTGTGAGATAGTATTCAAGTACAATATTTATCATAAGTATATCTGTATACCGCTGACAAGTACATGGACTATTTGCTTTCCAGCTACAAAATATTGTTTACTGTTTTTTTAATAAAAGTGAAATACGTGTGTTAAGTACATTTGTTTTCAGCTACAATGTTGCAGCTGTAAGAATGAAAATTAAAAAAAAAATAAATTAAATATTGTTTATTACACAAAATATCAATAAATTACGGTAATATCAAAACAATTCAACCATACAATCATCACTTTAATCCATAAATAATCATGAAAAGAAAAAAAGAATGTCAATGTTCATTTCATAAACATCATGTAAACTTTTCACGCATTAGCACTATACTTTCAATAAGGTTAATTACAAGAGCACTAATTTTAAAATCTGTCAATAACTGATTACACTATTGTATTTTACCGACAAACAGCGAGTCCATTTTGTTCCGCATTTCGGTTTCGCTTTTTGTACTTTAATCACCCCAAGCTTTCGGTTGTTTTGATTGATGTTCACATCACACAACCACTATGTTAAGCTTGGCAGTAATTAAAACATCCGTTAATCTTCTTGATGGTTTATTTGTTTATGCAACGATAATAATTAAAGGATTAAAGAAATCAGAAGGTCAGTGCAGTTTAATAATAATGAATGTATTGGTTTTAAATCAACAGTGCGGGCAGTCACTAGATTTTTAAAATTAATTAAATCTACCAAAAAATATTTTCTTAAAATTTTTGTTCGAGTTAAGGAATGTTATTTTTCTAGGATTTTCATTCATGGGGACGAAAAATTTGTTCGGAAATTTGAGATATCTGAGTTCAAGATAACCGGAGTTATTTTAGTTAAATAAAGAACAATTCTGTCAAGACTTTTTCTAAAAGTTCGACTTATCCAAAAGTTCGAGATATCCGTGTTCGAGATAACGAGATTCAACTGTACAATTCTTTTACATAAAATTTCTCAGTGTTGAATTAGAACTGTTTTGCACACCAAAACCCAACTATATGAGCTCAAACCAATGTTACTATAGGCTGATTTTTCAGGTCTTGGCATGATAATTCATGCATGTTTTAACTTAAGGAATATTGTGGTGTTTGTAGTTAAAATTGCAGAACAGGAAGGAGAAAAATGCAGGGTTATATCAGGGATCAAACCTGGGACTCTCCGCATTATAGGCAAGTGCTCTACCAACTGAGCTACCCAGACTGCTACATTCCTATTCTTTAGTTCCCTAAGGTCCTATGCGAAATATCCCCCTGAATTCTTTCAGATGGACTTTATATGGCTCACAATTACCAGTCCACCACTTCCAAAGGTCATACTGTCCAACAGGGAGGAATAAAAAGCAGGGTCGGACCAGGGACCAACCCTGGACCTCCCGCACTATAGATGAGTGTTGTACCAATTGAGCTACCCAGACGGCTACAATTGTTATTTCCATTTCAGTCAATCAGAACTCGAGCTGTCCCCAGTGCTGATGGTAAACATTACATACTAAATGGAAGTAAAATCTGGATAAGTAATGGAGGACTAGCTGAAATATTCACTGTATTTGCTCAGGTAAGCTTACTTATAACCTTTTATTAAATTTACCTAAGTTAATTGACTAATACATTACCTTGGGCCCTGAGGACTGGATTGTCTTATTTACCAGGTCATGATTCTCTCTGCCTCTCACTACTTGGGTTAAATCTCAGTCAGGTAGATCGTAATTGTAGTTTGAAAAGTTTTTTCTTTTTTTTTTACCAAAGGTCATTGGTACAACTTTTTATTTACATTATCTGGTTTTTACCTTCTTTTATGACCAAAGACCTTTAGTACCAACTTTTTACTTGCTTTTTTTTATTTAATTTTTTTTTACTTTTTTTTTCACCCAAAGTCATTGGTACCAACTTTTTACTCACAGTTTTTGGTTTTCTACCATTTTGCAGTTGTTTGACCACCATTTTGTTTTGAGATAATGTTACTTACATGTTTGTGAGAACTTTTATGTATACCTGTACATTAAGATGAAATAAAATAATTTTCCTGTAGCTTTTTACGCTTATTACCCCAGTACCTGACTTAAAATATAAATAAAAAACACCTGCAAATGTATCATGTTTGTAAGTAATTGATCACCTTAATGTTATTTTTTTTACAGACACCAGTCAAAGATGAAAAAACTGGAGAAACCAAAGACAAAGTAACAGCTTTTATTGTAGAGAGGTCATTTGGGGGTGTCAACAAGTAGGTCACACACACACACACACACACACACACACACACACACACACATAACTGATATATATTACAAATGATACAAATGATAAAATAATTTTATAATAGCATATAGAAATAGAGAGCTTATTTCATAGACATGTTCAATACATGTCAATTGCTTTAGCAATGTTGTAGATACCAGATCAACACACAAAGCAGTAAAAAAGAACAAGTAACATATAAATATAACTGATGAAACAACTCCTGATTTTTTAATTGGAACAGCACTAGATTATTAAATGATACATTTATCTTGTTATATGCATTAAGTACTTCTATAAAGTACTTCCAGTTTTAGATAGTTTACACTCATTGGTCTCAAAACTCCTTAAAATCAGTCTTACCAACAAACAATTTCTTTGGCATGATCAGCTGTTAGCTTTGAATTTTACAAATATAGGTAACTACATGACAATGTTCTGAGGTAAATGTGTTAAAGAAGGGTAGTTTTATGATTGAAATAAAATCATAGTGCCTGTCTACCGAGTTTGCTGTAGCCTTGGTCGTTAGAATATATCATTTATCTGTATTAATATCTTTGTTAGGTGCAAACAAAACCATAACACAATGACTATTCTATAAGGATATATTGAATTAAATAACATATGCAATTTTATCTGCAAAGTCATATATACTCATTTATGTAATTAAAAAAAAAAGAATAATGTGTATTGTATTGTGTTTTGTTGAAACGGACAAAAAAAATCTAACATCTACCATGAATATCCATGTACAACTATTCAAACCTACACTTTACTGATAGTGAAAAAAAGTCTGTGCATACTGTAAACATACTAATTTTAGCACTGTATTAGCAATTTTCCTGCTAGGACATTACATGTAGTAGTAATTTAAATACACTGCTAAAATAAAGGTATGATTTATAGTCTGTTTCTCAAAATTTCTTTTGCGCTAATTTAAATCCACACAAATTACCAGTAGTCGAAAATGTAATTTGTGCTAAAATACGTACATGCCAAAATTAGAATGTTAACAGTATTTTCCCGTGTCAATTATATAAAATCATACATATGTTTATATATGTATGTTGAATTGTAGTGGACCTCCTGAGAAAAAGATGGGAATAAAGGCTTCTAATACAGCTGAAGTCTATTTTGAAGATGTGAAAATACCAGTAGAAAATATCTTAGGAGGTATTGATATATTATCTCGTATTTATTGTCAGACTTTATTCGAAAAAAAAAATACTTCCAAAAAAAAGAAAGAAAAAAAAGAAAGAAAATAAATTTGTGTTTTTTACAATTGACTTCTGATATACATGTATGTAACAATTTTGAATGTTAAAAAATATATATTTTTCAAAAAGTTGTCAAGGAAAATTTTTCAGTAAAAACAACAATTTTAGGATTTAATTTACATCTGTATTAATTGGTCTACAAAATATGCCTGACAAAATTTCTGACCAAAATTACTTAATGACATTGATATTTATAGACATTAACCCTAGCTGTGTAGATTTATTTTTTACAAATACACATGAATACATATGTATATATGCATGCATATCGTTATTAACAGAGGCATATTTATATGATGTACATTGGTATTTTTTGATATTAGCTTCAAGTTTTAAAATGAGATTTTACTATCAATTTGTAGAGGTTGGTGGTGGTTTTAAAGTGGCCATGAATATTCTAAATAACGGAAGATTTGGTATGGCAGCAGCACTGTCTGGTACTATGACAAACTGTATCAAAAAAGCTGTAAGTATGTAAATGGCTATTGGTTTTAGAGCTTTATGATACCCAGATTGATGTCAGATATTGTTTTTGTGTTTACAAGCCTCCAAAAATTTTGAACAACTCAAAATTATGCCTATATTTAAGCAACTCAAAATGAAACTTATTTTTAAGCAACTGAAAATGATGCCTGGTCAAAGTAAACATTTATTTATAAAAAAACAAACAAATCTCTACAAATCATATAATTTCTTGCTGTGGTTAATCCAATATTTAAATCTTCACAAATACTGAAATACAATGAAAGAAACAACTTGGCTTTATGGTGAGTGAATGGGGAAAAAATCTCATAATGGCATGATTTTTACTCATCAACAAGTGAGTAATCTTATCCCTGGTTTACATATATGTTCATTATTATACCAAATGGTAAAATTATCAGGGTAATTAAGGGTTGGACTTATTTAGGCTTGAAAAGGTTTCAAAATTTTGACATAAGTTAATAATATTTAAGTTTGAAATACATGTATTTAAAAAATTTCCCTTATTTTTCTTCATATATGTTAATACATCATATGTATGTATGTTAAACTTTACAATGTAAAAAAGTTAATCTTATTGAAGTATAATTCTGGTTTTTATCAGGTGGAACATGCTGCAGGGAGAACACAGTTTGGAAGTAAAATTCACACATTTGGAGCAATTCAAGAGAAGATAGCTAGAATGCAAATGGCACAGTATGTTACTGAGGTGAGATAAAGAGTAAAATGTCTGTGTACATGTATGATAATAAACCAACTAAAGTAAGTATCAGAGTGTTTTATCCTAGCAGTGTTAATTTCTAAGCGTATTTATGAGTTCCATTCTTGTATTAGCTGGGTAGACAAGAACATGGGGATCTACTAATGACCATCTTTAACAACATTCCACTGGTCTAATTTGAAGCGTCAATCCCTTGACCTTTGTTCATCAAAATTTTTATTTTAAACACTAAATCATCTTTATCCTTTGTCTGTTGTATAATTATGAAGACTACATGTAAATGGACTAGGTACAATAAATGCTACATCAGTGATACATAAAGTTTATTTCTTTCATATTCAGGCTTCTAAATTCTCTGTTATCACATGTTGCTGTAACTACTATGAGTTGATCTATTTATATTTGCACAAATTTTATAAGAAATTTCATACTAGGTTTTTTCACTCATATTCACTGTAGATTGTAGTTAGATTTTCACTTGTTTGGTTTGTGGATTGTTATAAAATTTTTCGTTTTTTTTTATTGTAAAATTTTATTATGTTGGTTTGTAGATTTTTGTTAATATTTTGGTTTGTATTTTATTTTAGTCAATGGCTTACATGGTATCAGCCAACATGGATCAAGGTTTTACAGAATTCCAGATAGAGGCTGCCATCAGTAAAGTGTACGCTTCTGTAAGTAACTAAATACCATAGTTGTAAATGCATTATTAGCAAATTTAATTACTGTAGCTGTAAATTTTGTGTTATTTTGCTAATTTAATTAATGTAGTTGAAAATCTTCATTTATTTTGCTTTTATAATATTGGTTTATCTTAATCCTCTGTAAATCTGCACAGTAAAGAGTTCATGTCTCCGTATTGGTGTTCATGTCGAGGACTTTTTAATTCAAGATTTTTAAAATGTATCAAATGTTCAAGCTACCTGTATTTTTTGTCATCTCTTCTTAATGAAGGGTTGATTTGTATAACAAATTAGCCTTATTAGAAAATTTGGTGTGAAAACTGCATAGAACAAAAGTTATTTTCAAAAACAAGTTCAAATTTATATACTTAAGCATTAAACTTTGTTTGTAATCAATCTATGGTGGCTTAGATCGAATAACTCTCATGCTAATTTGAATAAACTGCGAAGCGGTTTATGACTAATTAGCGTGAGAGCCATTTGATCTAAACCATCATAGATTGATTACAAACAAAGTTTAATGCTTATATTTACAATCCATAGCTTACAACTTAAAATGTTTGAAATTTGATTAATTCATTCAAGATTTTCGTGGAATTGCCTTGTGAATGCCGAACAGGTTTCAACTGCATCATCATACGAAAGGTCGCATGTGAAGCTTTCTGTCTATGCTGTGATATCACTTGTCAAATAGTTTATTACAGAGAATTTGATTTGGATTGTAAATATTTTCACATATATGTACATTGTGTAAATCAAAGGTGAAAAAAATGAGACCAAATATGAAATATTTAGACCCGTTTAAATACAAACCCATGCATTGATAATTTTATTTGATATTTTCATTGTAGGAAGCAGCTTGGTTTTGTGCAGATGAAGCTATCCAGATATTAGGTGGCATGGGATACATGAAGGTAGTTTTATATTTACTTTTGCGGGTTGCTAATGTCAAAAAAAAACAAAATAGAACATGGTTTCCTCTATATACATGTAAGACTAGACATTATCATTTGATTTCCATGAGCCAGGGCCTCGGTAACTTAGTGAACATGGTTTCCTCTATATACATGTAAGACTAGACATTATCATTTGATTTCCATGAGCCAGGGCCTCAGTAACTTAGTGGTCTTAAGCCAAGCTTAGTGACCACAGCCCCTTTTCCCACTTAGATTCATGTGTGCAGATCTTAGTGTGAAAAAGGTTTGTCATTTTTGTTGCTGAATTTCTGTGATTTTCTACATGGGACTCTTTCTTTCAATAGAATTGATACATAAGTACATGTGACAGAACTTTGACTGGGACATTAAACACGATTGCCCCCAAATTGCTTCTCTCCCATAATTCAGTTATACATGTTTATCTTGGTATTACCCGAGATGTGATGTAGACCTTACTATTTCTCAGTATTAAAAGACCAAAAAAAAAAAAAAAGTAAAATCAAAATTTACAATCACAAGTGAGAAAATCTTTTGTGGCATGAAAAAGCATTAAAAATATTTAATCATATAGAGTTTGACTATTGTAATTCGAGTGACACATGTATATATACATGTATATTTATATTTCAGGACTGTGGTTTAGAGCGAGTGATGAGAGATTTAAGGATTTTCCGTATCTTTGAAGGAACTAATGATATATTGAGGTTATTTGTAGCTCTTACTGGAATACAGGTTAGTAAACTTAAATTTGCTTTCCTAAATTTTCTGTAGTTTGCACATTTTGTCTTAAGTCATTAAAAAGCTACTAAATAAATAGACTGACCTTCAAGTCACTGGAAACATATACATGAACAATCAATATTTTTGAATACCTTGATTATCCAAAATTCTTGATAAGAAGGGACTGTCAAATTCTTAAAATCTTATTTAAGCCATTTTGATTTAAATTTTGTAATTCAAATGCTACCTAATTTTAGGTCCTAAATGATAATTTTTATTAAAAAAAATTTCCCGAAAAAAATTGAAGTTGACATTTTTGTTCAGCTTTATCCAGTTACAAAACTCATTGATATCACCTCAAGTTTACGCTCATTTCTGATTGATACCCCATTATTTTATGACAGCAACTCATTGTATATAAGGATAGAATTGTTTCAGTTGCCCTTTTTTATGTGTTATGTATTTTTTTAATGCAGTATGCTGGAAATCACCTTAAAGAACTACAGAAAGCCATGAAGAATCCAGCAGCTAACATGGGGGTTTTATTTGGTGCTGGTAGTAAGAGAATAAAAAGGTCAGTTATACAGATACATTGTTATAGTAATGAAATTAAAAGAAGTTTTCATTTACAACAAGGGCAAGATTTTTTATTTTTATTAATTTTTTTGAGAACAAAGTCGTTACTGCTTTAGATGTGCCAATGTGTATAACAGTCTGATGATTGCTAGTGCACCCACGGCGACTTTTTGTAGGGTGCATGCTCACCAAGTCTGTTTGCTGCAGATAAGCATACCATTCCCCGGTCTATTATCCTTGCAGTCTGTCCTCATAATGCTAAGCACCAGAAGGGGAAGCAATATCTCACATTTTTAAGTTTTTTTAAGTGTAATATCAAGACATCAAAATGCATTTGTGGCTTTTTAACAAATCACTGATTTCCAAGAATAACTAAATAACTACATTTTAAATTTTAAAATCATTTTAAATTGAAATTACAACTGATATATTTGTTTGATATTTAACATCTTTCTTATTCTTCATCATAGAAATTATGAGATAAATTCATTTACAATCAGTTTGAATAATTATCACAAAAATGTTTTATATTTGTTTTTTTTTTTCAGAATGGCTGGTATGAGTTCTGGTGAATCACTTACTCAGTATGTCCATGGTGACTTGGTCAATTCAGCTAATCAGGTATGTTTTCAACTGTAATGTCTTAAAAATTGACATTGAAATAATCCCTTATTTGAGCTGAGTGTTCACTCAGTTGAGTACCGGTAAACGACTGGCAAAATTACAGAACATAAAAAAACACTCATATAATTACTTAATATAAAGATGATGAACATTGGAATGATAATAGTTACTTACAGTAGGCATTAAAAGTTTCTAGATTTTGAAACGAACCACGATACCCTTAACCCCATACCTTCCCCATTTTAAAATCAACACAATAATTGGAATGAATTGTACTCTTTAGAAAACTTTATTACAATTATTGCACTTTAATGTTTTTTTTTTTTTCTCGCTCAGACATCTAAAGCCATTGAAGATTTTGGTGCTACTATAGAAGATTTATTAATAAAACATGGAAAGAAAATAATAAGTAAGTTTAGTGGCTTTTTATGGTGTGGATGTATCCAGGCATATAGCTGTGTGGATATAGTTTTTATTTCTGAAATGGTATTTTCATGACATCTGATAAACATGTCGGGTTCTTCACACTTTTTTCATCTGTTTCTAAAGCCCTCGTTGATGCACATTGAAAAGAGAATAACCTTTATATAACAGCTGTCATATTTGTTTGTTTTATATCGAAGTGTCAAGATCACAAAGATTATTGTGAAAATCAGTTTGAAGTAGAGTAAGTGAATGCTGTTATCAAGGAATTTTATTCTAAAAAAATCACAAAAAATTATAAACATACAGGTAGTAAAATGATGATTTTGATGTTCAGTGAGGTCTTTCCTTGATGTCAGAACATGTACATTTAATCAATAACTCAATTCCTTTGAGGGAAACTGCAAACAAATGATTTTAAGTAACAAATGATGTTTCAGAATCATAGATGTACATTTGCAAATTTTGGCTTGGCAATAACATGACTTCTGATGAGAAATTTGATAACTGTTAAAACAGATGATTAATATTGTGCAATAATGTGATAGGTTCAAGGTTACATCACAGAAGTGAAGTTTGTCAAGTGATTCAGGAGTTTTGAGTTGTAATTACTTGATAAGTATCTATATTAGCATGTGTTATATTTGGTGCTCCCACTGGTCTCTAATATTTAGCGTGCATTGGTGCTGTCATTGTTTCCTCTGGGACAGGTGAACTAAAATAAATTTATTTCTGTACTGATATTGGTGGAAATAAATTTTACACCAAAAGCGCCAATATTAATACACAGCCAAAATAAATACTTATACAGTATTTGGTAGAGAGTATACATGTAAGTCCCGTTGATATTTGAATCTTTTATGTAAATGCTATACATATGATGATTTTAGAATTGATTAACTGATTGGGAAAAAAAATCTAAATTAAACTCCATTCCATTTATATTTTCAGATGAACAATTTATATTAAAGAGAGTAGCTGACTCTGCTATGGATATATATGCCATGGTTTCTGTTTTATCAAGAGCTTCCCGAGCATTGAAGAGGAACGAAGCGTCGGCTCAACACGAGAGTCTTATGTGTCAAGTTTATTGTGATGAGGTATGAGAAACAAATATTTCGAGTCAGGGACATTTTTGTCATGGTATCTCAATTATTACAAGTTTCTTGATCATTAAAGAGGAATGAAGCATCCTCTCAGCATAAGACTAGACTCTTAAATGTCATGTTTTATTTTTCTTGATACACAAGTTTCAATAGCTGTGTTTTGAGTCCCGCAGATAAAATCTTAAAAACTTTATATGATGTTACACTTAAAGAGTTTGATTACTTAGAATGTGTCTAGAATGACTTTAAGCATAGAAATACATGAAGGCAATGAATACTACTAATACTTTGGAGATTTGAAAAATGGAAAAAAAAAACAATTTGAAGTTCTTTGAAATGTTTCTTGCTGAGGGATTGATAACAGTGATTTTTTTTTCTTTTTTTTTCAATTTCATCCTGCTGGTGGTGAAATTCTCATAAAGTTTGATTTATTTGACAGACAGCTTAAATTATTTAAGAAGAACAAATCTTCTGTAATGTTTTTTATTTTAATAAAGTCACTATACAATTGTAGTTGCACACATTCTGTTTTTATTTCCACGTCTTAAACAATTTTAAGTTTCAGAACTAAACATTTTATAGAGATGCATGTATGGGAGTTATCGCCCATCATCTTTGCAGTCAAAATTTTTACATTGTTGCAGTAGTAATAATAATATTTATTTTACTGTTGCAGGCTTCAGAGAGAATAAGTGGTAACTTAAAATCTACAAGTAATTCAACAGCACTAAAAAACTTCAACCGTTTAGCTCAAATCTCGGAAGATATAGTTAAGAATGAAGGACCACTACAGGCACATCCGTTAGGATTTTAATATTCACAGAGTGACTTACTAGGCACATAAAAATTTGTTTTCCACGTGGTTTACAATAAATTATAATTTTTTTCAACTATGAAAAATTTCAGCCATTTAGCTCAGATCTCTGAAGATGTGAGAACAAAGAACCATTAGAGGCTCAGGATTTAAATATTTTTAAAGTGACTTATGAGACACTTTTCTATGCATCACATGATGAAGTTCTAAGAGATAAACTGTTAAATAGCAGGTGATTGCATCACATTTTTGATATCAAGAGATTTTTATGTTACCGAATAATTGCAAACTACAGAAAATATTCCATAGGTATTCATTGTGACTTGTCTCATGGAGAGATTTGTAGTTTTTTTATGCCAAATTTATTGGTGCCAGTGTATGTACTTGAAATCCATATTGCTGTTATGAACCGAGTTGGTGTGTAGCAGATTTAAATATTCTTATAGGGATACTAAAATATATTTATGAGAATCATTTTAATTAAGTTTCCAATTAAATGCTCTAGCTATCAAAACCAAATGGCTTTGTGAAATGTCCTTTACAGTGTTCCTTTCCCTAAAACTTACTACAAACTTCAAGATTTTTTTTTTTTTTTTTTTTTTTTTTTTTTTTTTTTTTGGCATTTTGTTCCATTTTGTATTACACTGTATTTTTTATATTAACAGAAAATATTGTTGACCAAATCTGATACTTATAATCCCAAAATTTTCAAAATATCAAATATTTTTAAAATTCAAATTCTCAAATTTATATTTGTGGCTCCCAAATTTTAGCTCATAATGCAAAAAAACCCAGAAAACTTTGTTGATGATTAATGATTGTTTATTATCAGTCCTAATGTAATCAGCTTCATGATCTAAAGTCTATATGTAATTAGAATCTCTGTCTCAAAAATATGTCATTTAGTAATTTTTTGAATAAAATTCCAAAAATGGTTTATTGGTATGTCAAACCCTGGCATCGTGAATATGTGAACTGTTTAAGATGCTTGGTTTCTGTGTGTATGAATCTCTTGCAAAGATCCAAAGATTGTTGTTAGCATTAGTTAATGTATATATGAATATTGACTTCATATTGGTGTATGTTTATCTTGTAATGAACTCAAAGCTAGCTAGCCCTTGTCTGGGCTAATTTATTAAAAATAGATGTAATAATTTTTGTTATGATAAAAAAAATAACATTGCATTAAATTAAAGCTTAAAGATTTTTAAAACTATTTTTTCCAATTAGTGAGGTTGTGGATGTTTTATTTTTGCATGACTTTTTATGAGGGATAATATCATTTCTTAGATCCTTACAAGAACAGGTTAGTTAGTAAATAAGAACATTGTGCTTAATGAAATCAGATATCAGGGATTCAATACTAGTCTTGTTATTTTATACACATGTATCAGTTCACATTATACAATTATCAAGTTCATATTCAAGTCACAGATATTTTATATATTTGATTAAGTTCATACAGGTAGTATCAGCCTCGTCTTATAAATTTCTTTATTTTCGTTATCTTTATCTGAGATGCTGAATTGGTGAAGTTACATAATATTGCAGGCTGTTGTGCCTATTTTTTGTTATACATACATGTAATTCTCTAATTTGAATGATGCTAAAACCTGTTTGATTAGTTGGTTTGTCATGTATTGAAGTGTAACACAGTTGTAATTTGAGGGCATGGTTACATGGTTTGATAAAAGTGTCTACTTTATAATTGTGTGCTGTACTGTACAGAAATAGCAGTAAAGATAGAGAAATTGAATTATTCAGCACAATCAATGCAATTCTTCATCTTTTTTTCCCATATATATATTTAATACATTTATACATGTATGTTAGATGCACATATATAAAGATGTAAATCATGATCAACATAATATTATATTCATCCCTGTAGTGAGTTTGCAATGCATAGCAATGCAATAGAGCTTTAGTTTAGTTAGCTTATATTATGTAAGGGTCTTCAGGTAATTTTTTTTTACTATCATTAAAGTATTTAGTTAGCTTATATTATGTAAGGGTCTTCAGGTAATTTTTTTACTATCATTAAAGTATTTCTTGTTTAAGTTATCACATTAATTAAAAAGCAATGCAAAAGAAGAGACCCTTAGATGTTTTATTTTTCTAATTACCACTACCACGACCCTCCCATCCCCTACACACGCACCTTAGTTACCTCATTACTATATCAGTTTATTCTGGTTGTGTTTGTTTAAGGTTTTGTTGTTCATTTTAAAAACCAGGCCTGTTAGTTTTATAATTTATAATAATTTCATCTATAATTTCAGTAAAAACGTTTCTAACCAAAGTGGTTAAACCAAAATCCTGAATTATTACATAAACATGACACACTTTTTTTGGTCATATTTTTAATAGTCTGTATAGATTCAGACTTATTATTTTGTACAATTTATGTCATAAACTTGTTTCAATTGCTTTAAAATGATCCAACAGTACAAAAACTCACTGGCATCCAAATTTGAAAGAAAGTATTTTAAGCAGAAATTAAGCCAAAACATACAATAAGCTTGTTAGTTTACAGTAGATACGGTAAATTTGATGGATGTATGTGTACAAGTGTTGTAGTACATTGTTTTGTATATCTGATATGCATAATACATAACAATGAATACATGAATGGAAAAATTCTTTTGTTTTAGATAATTATTTTTCAATTTTTTAAAGGTCAGTTATGATTTTATAGAAAATTATTTTTTGATAATTGTTTTCAATTTTCACAGAACAGTTTTGATTTTTTCTAGAAAATTATTATGAAACAACTAGATTTTTATGGTCATCATGTTAGTTTTCATGTTAAGAGATTTAATATCTGATGTAGAAGATTGTGTGTAAGAAGAGAATATTTTTACGAGTTTTGCATATGCTACAGTTATATAATCAATTAGTTTAGTTATGTTTTGGTTTAGCAAGTATTCTGTTTAAGTTTATTATATCTTAATATTTTTGAGTATAATATAGATTTGGGTGACTTCTCTTATCAATTTATATTCTTTCCTGCCTAAATTATAGGTAGAAAAAATTAATTTAAACATTAATCTGTTATGTTTGAATTAAATTTAAATCTCATGAGTTTCAATTTGATAAGTAACCAGGGTTTGTTGTGATTATAATTTCAAATTGTTGTCAATTATTACAAATTTGTTATTAAGTTTTTATATAAAAACAGTTTATTTGAGTAAACGTTTCATAACAAGAACAATTAGCTTATACTTAAAAAATGTTTTTATGTAAATAATATAAAAAAAATGATTTCTGTAGAGTTACAATGTATGAAAAAGCCTCAATGTTTTCTAACATTTTTTCATAAAAAGATATTTTCCTCGAGTTATCCTTCTATGGAAAATTGAATTATATGCTAACAGATTATTTCATATTACATATGAAATATTAAATTTTATCATTCACATATAAATAGAATGTTCCAAAAACTGAAAATTGGTAGAAATCCTTTCTCATTATACTTTAAAAGCTTCTGTGATAATTGTAATTCAAAACTTCGTAAAGTCTTGAAGACTCTGAGGACAAAGTGCTGACACACTAAGTGTTATATTTATATGTATCGTTAATTGTGTTTAAATGTTATAACATGTTAAAAATAAAGCATTATATGATTTTGCACATGTTATTGTTTACTTGTTTTTTAAGCTAGTATTCATCTAGTTGAATAGAACTTGTTTCATAGTATGACATTGTTTCAAAGTGTTCATGTTTTAAATGGATGAACTCATCCAACTTTAACTGGTATCTGTGTTATATATTTCATAATCCTCTTTCCATTTCACAGTCCATTCTTTATCAACTAGAAAATGCCAGTTTTTATGAAAAACATTTCTTTCCGAAATCTTTCATCATTTTAAGCATTGCAATACATATTTGAGACAGAAAATATTATCAATTGAATTTCTAAAATATTGTGCCACAGTCTGTAAATTCTTATACTCTGCTTGTGTATGGACTATAACTCCGATGATATTTCAGATAAAATATTTTCAACATAGCATTGACTCCAAGTTAAGTTTCCATTGTCCATTTCACACACAGCATGACATGTCCTTCTGTCCCTGTATCATTTTGCACAGCTTAAGCCCTTATATCTTGTGACTTGCTACACATATGGATTAAATGTATAAGAATTCATTTGTCCTCTGCCATTTGTCCTCTTTTTACATTTATCCAAACGGCATAGTAATGCCTCTCCTTTTGGTAGCTATATAACCTTTTCCTTCAACAAGAGTTGAACACAAGTTTTAGCAACTTTATATTTTTCATTAACCTGGTCAAATTAAAAAGAGAGAGAGAGAGAGAGAGTACACAATTAACATATTGCGTGTCAAAAAGTAAAGTTTATGATGAAGTAATGTATTTTCTACTCGATCAAAAACTATCCAGGCGAGTCATTTTAATGCATGGAAAAATTGTTTAAAAATTCATAAATTAAAATGATCGGATTCCTCATAACTGCTGCTTAAAATGACATATACATGTATATCCATATCTATTTATATTAAACTTCTCTTTGTGTTTTGTTGATTTTAAATAACCAGGAAAGAACCATACCTGGAATTGAATTAAATAACAGTGTATAATAAGTAACCTTAAACCGTATGTGACTATAAAAATAAAAATGTGGCAGAAGCACATCGTAAATTTTGAATTCGCAAAATATTGTTAGATGTTCTATTATACATTGTTATTAAGAACATTGTACTTAAAATAATGTCTTGTTTTGCTAAGCACATAGAACTGGAAGATATTTAAGGAATGAAATACAAAGACTTTTTAGATGAAATTGGATAAAATAAAGCTTGTCCTCTTGATATTTCTTAGCCTTGTTTTTTTTTTATTATTTTTATTATTTTTTTTTTCAGTTTTACCAAATAAATAAAGCATTTTATTTATTTTTATAGTGTGTTTTGTTTTTGGTTAATTTTACCAATTACGTGTTTTTTAATTAGTTGTTTGCTTGCAAGCTCCAAAAAGAGAAGTAGACGCTGCAAACAGCTCTCCTAATTTTTTAGGATCTTTTTCATGATTGATTTTCCAAAAGTTTATCTCATCACGTTTCTGTATTGTAGAAACCAATTCCCATGTTTTAGCCATAAAATGTGATGGGATATCACGATATTAATTTTAGAACCTTGAATCACTGATATATTTTGTTTCGAGGAAATTATTAGTCCTTTCATAAAGGTTGCAAAGAGTAATATACGAAACTAATTTTAGGAAAATATGGTATATAATGAATTGCATCAAGGGTTTATATCAAGTTTACGCCCAAATTATCTTAAAGCAGAACTGGACGCACATTTGGTGCCATTTTACATAAGATGACTTTACGAACGAGATACGCCACAGCTCAATGCGTCATTGCTTTTGCAATTGCTTTCAAACTAAGAATCTTATAACATACTTATAAAGGAAAATGCTGCAATCATGTAAAACATTCCATCCCAGCCGATACGATTTTTTAAGTTTGATGTTAGTACGGCAGATATAGGTGAAGTTATTATCTGAAAATAGAAGTAAGAACGATAATTTTATTCATCAAATTATTTTATTAATTACGGTAAAATTAAGAACCATTCCACTGTACACTGTCGGAAGTTTTGTAATTAACGGTCTTTATGCGAGTTTGTTTTATTTTTGTCATATTTAGTTGTTTATTAATATGTTTTTTTATCTCCGTTTCGTGGGATATAGCCGAGTGCAGTGTTTTCAGTTACATATTTCCTTTTTTCTTCTTTATATCAGTAATAACGAAAAAATTTTTTTTTTCAAAACGAAACCTGCGAATCTCTGCGAGTAAACTGACATATTTTTGCACAAGGACATGCACCAAGGTATTTCGAACTTAGAAAACGTCACTCTTCGTAATAATTCGCTTTAGAGTATTTTACACCAAAACACTTCCAGTTAATTTTACATGATCATCCAGCTTTATTTATTTAAAAATTTTGAACTTAAAGTGAAAATGTCAACTAATATTTTTTTGCCAAAACAACTCTTCTGGTTTTACTTTCATCAGACTTCACTAAGTCCGTTTGAAATGAATAATTTGACAAGCATATTTTGCTCTAGTTATTAAAGAATTAGTTTTTAGACATGCTAACTTTGTATTTATTAAATATTTTTTCCTCAAGTCAGTTTGAAATGGTTAATTTGACAATTTTGTATTTACTAAAGCATAACATTTTCTCAAGTCAGTTTGAAATGGTTAATTTGACAATTTTGTATTTACTAAAGCATTACATTTTTCTCAAGTCATTTTGAAATGGTTAATTTGACAATTTTATATTTACTAAAGTATAACATTTTTCTCAAGTCATTTGAAATGGTTAAATTGACAATCTGTAATTATCAAAATATGCTAATTTTGTATGCATTAAGATATAACATTTTTTCTTCATCCAGGAGTTAAGTTTTACGTAAATGTATCCATCAAAGACGGTTTCATTGTTTTATTCCTAACCTAGAAATTACTAGACTTAAGTAACAAGAACTATTGTCATTGCTTTTTATAACCTCGCCAAAATGAAGCTTTAAGGAAAGAGTCGTATCCCCAAATCACAAAATTCATGAGTTATAAAAAGTCCTTATGATTTGTCCCGGTAATATTTTGTAGAACAAAATAATATTGTGGGCTAGATAACGGATGATAAAGGAATATAAATAGTCTAATGAATACAGTTAGATTTTTTTGTTTAAAAAAATTATGAAATTACATATTAAGTTTCTGAATAAAGCATATGTAAATTTTCTGAATATACTGTAAATGTACTTTATTTAGCGATTTTCGCGCTAGACAAATCGCGCTAATTTATAATTACCGCGAATAAATGTTTTCCGTATAATTTACGCAGGTGGTTTTGAAGCTAAAATTTGATTAAAAAAAGCTTCAACTGATTTAAAATTCGGACCCCAAAAATTTCCAGAATCGTCATTTTATATATGATCCGAGGAAGTGGTTTTTTCTCACTTAATTGTTTTGTTTCAGTTTGATATGTTTTACCCGTTTTAATTAACTTAGTTAAGATTATATTAATTTCATGTTAAAAAATTACGCCAAGTATCATAACAAACAAAATTAATCTATACATTTGTTTTGTTTTTTTATCTCGGTTTGCAAATAAAGTAGCTAATCGGTGGTATCAGATCATTAGCGTATCCAAAATCATTATAACAGGTAGAATTATCAATAAAAACTGAGAACTACTCACACGTGTTGTGAATTCAGTTTAACTAACAATTAACATCAGCTTGCATGTCACTTTACTCAACCCACAGAGGGAAGAAACCGACCTTATCGTTTAAGCAAACAGGGTTTTGATTGGTCGTGAGCGGTGTCTTGACCCAAGCTATGACATTCCGACATTCGGAAACAATTTAGTAATTATGATACGTTTTTATAGTCCGTTTCTAAAATTGACTTCTACCAACCGTGAGTGCGCTAATTTATGATTGCGCGGATTAGTGCCAACATGTCATTTGCGCTAAAATTTGATTGCGCGAAAATAAGTACATTTACAGTACTAAAACTAGAATAACTCAATATTAACCAAAATACCTGTTTAATTTCGATATGCCATATGTGCATATTTCGGAAATTCATTCCGTATTAGTGACACTATAGGGGCTGACGAAGTTGATAAAAAGATAGGAAAAAATTGAAAATAATTAAATCGAAATGAAACCAAATCCAGCTAAGGAATGCTTTGCGGGAACAAATCTTTATTTAAAATAAATTTCAAAAGTAACGACAGCTGAAAATTTTGCTACATGATACATTTTCTGACAACACATTACTGAGCAGTGGTACCCGCTAAGGGGAATGACTGATACTTTCAGTAAATACAATGACGTTGCAATAAAAACTACCACTTAGTTTAACCTCTGATGTTCCTTCTTCAATATGTTGAGTAAATATCTAACAAAAATACCTGTTAAATATTGATGTACCATATGTGCACAATTCGGAAAATCATTTCTCATCAGTGACACTAAGGGGGCGAAAAGTTTAATAGAAAAAATGATCTTGTTGTTTGCATTGCATTTTGCTCTTAGTAAGAATGGCTATTTTACTTACACACGCAGTATATATTATACCAAAATTTACACCATAGTGTTCTTTTCCAAACGCTTTTGCTGTAGCTGTAGGTAACAGGACAAAGTTTCCACTAAGTGATAGGAATAATAAACACACATATACAACGTAGAGTTCTCTGCTAACAAGACTTGTTACATTAAATGTCAACATTAAGATACACATCAGACCTGATGACA
>JARBDR010000814.1:0-35000 GCA_029721355.1 Tegillarca granosa | reverse complement strand
ATATCACTCTGACTGAAATAACTTTAAAATTTAAAGGTATATTTTGTTTGATGTCTTCAACAGCAGCATGACAGAAACATTACAGTTGTTTAATGTTTAATGTTTTATTTTGCAAATCACACATGAAAATATTTTTTGAATGAGGAATGATTTTCCGAAATGTGCACATATGTTGCATCTAAATTTAACAGATATTTGTGTTATATATTTTACAAGTGTTAAAGTAAAAATAGTCTTGTCAACAATGGAAATAATTAAGTGTTTGTATTGATTTAGTCTAACCATTAGCAAATATATGGTTTACAATAACATTGTAAAGTGTTTTAGGAATTTTTTTACGTTGAGAAAGAGTTTAATCAATTTTCTAAGCATTTTCTTTGTTGTATCACACATCTTTGTCTTTGTCAGTTGTTGCAAAAAAGCCTGCATAATATATCAAAATATCACCTATTAGATAACAAAAATAATATCGAAAATAAAATATTCAACTGTTGATAAAATCGACCCCAAAAAGTAAACAGTATGATGTTCGAAATACCTTTTATATGTTACGTGTACCAAACTTTAAAGATATTGTTTTATCTCAACATAGGGAACTTACCGATCTTTTCCATGCCCTTGCTGGTCAGGTATTTTATTTTTTGGGTTAAGATATGCAGTCTGAATTGGATCAAATATGATAGCTCCTCCCCCGATACCAGCCACAATCAATCCACTGACAAGACCTTCCTTATCAGGAAACCACTGTGATATATATGAAACAAATGATGCGAGTATGCCAACAACAATGCAACAAAGAAAAGGAATCAACAGATTAACGGCACAAAAATAGAGTGGTTCCTTCAGAAAAAGAATAATATTCTGAAATATTCTGCTGGTGTATATTCACCTTAACTTATAACAATAAAACCTAGGGTTTTTGGTAGTTTGAATTGTCAAAGGATTGTCATAAGATTGGTTAATTAATTTAATGGGGTTAAACCTTTTAATTGGCAGATACACCAAACTAAGCCATTATGATTTTTGGAGGGACTGTTGCACAATGTTTGGTGTAAAAATGTTTAAACTTGCCCAATTGAAAAAAATTGGTACCATTTGAAACTAGGGACAATTCTCAACAAATGTGAGTTTTTTTATACAAATATATTTCAGTTCGATTTTTCAAGTTGAAAATTACGAAGCGGTCACTTTCCTGACGTAGTAAAAAAGTACGGAAAAAGTAATTCGTTTAAACTTTGAAATTAAGTTTCAAACCCAAATAAAACCACATATTTATGAAGAGCAGGAAAAGATTGTTTGATTTATTAAAGAATAATAACTTGGGCGATAAATAATTTTGAATTTATTACTTCGAACAACTACCACTTTTGATTTTTATCATGTTTCATTTTGACGTTTTTGTCTCACCGGGGAAGCAAAACGTTTCTTTCTTCTTTTAAACGATGCCACAGTTTAATTCATCTTTATAAGAGGGTTTTGACATTTGATTCACAAAAATTATTATAAAAAACTTGATTTCAGAAATTATGTCATTCAACAACTTTAAATCTTCGGCAAATGAGTCTGAGGTAAAACTTGCATTTACAAATTAAAATTTTTACGTGTCATTATTACAACTTTATGTTTGAGTCGATGTAAATTTATACCCATAGAATCAATTTATAAGTTTTTTTCGCAATCAGAAATTGGAAATAAATTTTATGTGATGCTTTTTAAAATAATTTTTTTTTATACCAAGACGAGTAAATACAATTTTAATTATAATGTAGACTGCGATTTGAATATCTGTTTAAGGAATTTATCATTGCTGAGTATCAAAATGTACACCACGTTCGTGTCGGGTAATCAGTCCGCGCAAACAATTAAATTAATGATAAAATAATTAGAATAAAATTACAAATAAAAAAACTATATTTTACTTTATATCAGAATAATACATATATTTAAAAAAAAATTGAATGCCTGGATAAATATCTGTATAACCCATGCGCCCGCCACACGTTCACTGCATAGAATATGCGTCTTCTCCTACGTCCGTACAATAACAAAATAGGACTGTCTGTTTTTTGATGCAATAAGCTGATAATTCCGTGATAATCAACATCTTATTTTATGTGAAAAATGCAAAATTGCAAAAGTTCACTTTGTGTAAGCTTTTATTAGGTGCTGAAATAGAAATTGTTTGTTCAAAATGCAAGTTTTCCGACTAGATATTGTCAAAAAATTATGGATTTTTATACAAATTCTCGTTAATGGTGCATTTTTGTTATATCCGTTGCCATGGTAACCGATATTAAGCTGAAAATAGTTTTGAATACTTTTTTATTCAACAAAGGTAAAATTCATAATGGTTTCATAGTAATAAAATCTTTATAACATAAAGAAATTTGCATCAAAACAGTGGTCTTTTTTCTTTTCAAATATAATTTTGTATATAATGTTCGTTTACTTTTAATATTTAACCAGAAATAAGTTTTATTTATGGTTTTATTTTTTGGGAAAACAAACAAATGTTGAAATGATTTTTCTTGATAATAATATAATAATGCTTTACTTCGATTTGTAACCAAGAAAATTTATTTCAATATAATAGCAATGTTTTGGACATCAAGCAAAAATGTGAAGAATTTCACACATTTGTGGCGTAATTGCCATGGTAACAGATATTTCGATTTTACCTACTTTAGAAATTTGTTATAAAGGGATACCAAATATATAGAGGTTGGTTTTTAATATTTTTACTGCAAATGTCAGAAATTTTGAATTGAAAATATGGTACATTATTTGTTAAATTTACAAAATTCCTCTGCCAATTAAAGCGTTCAAGTCGCAGTCAAGAAAGTTTCATTGATATCAAGACGTCACCGTCAAATAGGTGAAGTGGCAGAAATGTTGACCTTTTCAGTGCGCTTAAGGCAATGTAAAGATAGGGTTTTCTTAACGCCACGTCTTCTTTGACAAGGAACATCGGTTTTTTAAGGTCTCATCCGCTGGACCCCGTGACTTTTATTTCTAAATGCCGAATGTTTTGCGAAAGAACAGACACTTCAATTTTCAAGTCTTGGTCAGACACGACCGGGGTTCGAACCCTTGACTTCTCACATAAAAATGTGGCTTACCCTCATAGCACAGTCAATTGGTACAGCATAACATACTCCAAGACCAACGCCAACAATAGCACCGTAAGTAAACACTGTCATGGCAAACGAATGTTTAATGGTAAAATACGTTAACAATCCTCCTGAACTGAAACGAACGAGGACAATAATACAATTTCTAGTTAACTTGCATAATTGATTTTGATTTTGCAATTTCAACAAAATTTTTTACCTCGCCTGCAATTTTCATGAAGTTCTTTAAAAGGAGATGTGGCAATGAAATGAAGATAAGTTTTTACAAAAAAAATGAATGATGTAAGTAAGCAATATAAAGAGTAGTTCTAATTCTCCAAACATTACCTAGTTTAGATTTGTATTCAATGATTAAATTTTTTGAAAAGACAAATAATAATGGTATGGCAAAGATATTAATCACAAATAATTCTTCTAAATTTCTCTAATTTAATTTGTATTCAACTACCTTTGGCAGTGATTGAAAATTATAAACCCAATAAATATGTAAACCATGTCATTAATACGCACCAAAATATCAATGATCCGAGTAAAGCCGTCTTTCTTGGTCCAAACTTTTTTAGTAAAATCCCTCCAATACATGTACTTAATCCTTGGCACATTGTACATGATGCAAATATCCATATACTTTCTTCATAGCTTAAAGTTGGGTCTAATTTAATACGAAGGTAGGATATCATATAACGGGAGATATTGCCTATACAAGAGATAAAAACTTGCATTTTTATGTTTCATTTAAGTTTTAAATTTAAATTAAATAAAAAACACGTTATACTAAAAGTAAACTTTTACGGCCTAATCAGGATGTCAGTGCAAGGAATGCAACATACCAGTCCTTGTCCAATTCACAATCCCAAAAACAAAGTATTAACTTTTAAAAGCAGGAAAAATTAGTAATACACATCAACTTCCATCAAGGAAGTGAGGCCGGGTGCTCCGGAAGGGTAAGCACCTCCTGTCGAGCTAGCTAGACGAATGTAAAAAGACAACAAATAAACGTGTGAACGTCCGTTATCGAACACACATTTCGTTGATGATCGATAACATTGATATTTTTTACTTTTAAAAATGAATGCGTAATTAATAGCTAAACTGCTTGTGAGCATCACAATTATTAAAATCTCTCGAAGAACACCAAACTGTAATGTTTTTTGTTTATTTTCTGAGCTGTTACAAAAACTGCAATTTTATTATAAGCAAGAGAAGAAATCTTGGTTTGTTTTTTATCAAAATTTTGGCTGGATGTAGAATGAAGCTACAGGTACATATATACATTCAATGAATGATATTTTCTTTTTCTCTGTAAAAAAGTTATTCGCGTTATCAGACGTCAATTGTCGTGTCGCGCAATGACGTTATCAAAGTTCCAGAAGAAAGCGATTAAACATGATGATATTTTCAAAAGCAAAGTTAAAAATTAGAAAACTGACTAATTCAGTTCAACACGTGAACTTCCACCAGAGAAGTTAGATCGGGTGTTCCGGATGGTTAAGTACCTTCTGTCGAGTCAGCTAGAACTGCCACGTGCGAAAAAGAAATTGAGAATGAATTGAATGTTGAACTATGCTATTAAGATTTATCCAGGACACTTTTGGATAAGGCAACATCAATATTTTGATGATGAACATAATTTTTGAGAGCCTTGATGACCCTAGGCTTGAAATGTCCCTGAATCAACAATTTATTTGTAAGCGGCTAGCATTGTTGTAGGAATTTTCCTTAGTTTTATATTCTTTGTAACTCATAGAATAACATCGAGTGCCGAATTGTCTTTACAGCCTTGAAAATTATAAAAGCAAATCCAAATTGGTAACGTTATCATGAACAAGGACATATATCTATATGCAGTATAACAGTTATTTTGGATTCAAAATGGAACACCTATTTTGTTTTTAACAACACTTTTTCATAACAATATTTCTCTGAAACATTATTTTATCCATTTATTAACTAAGTACATGTTTCTGAGTTGTCATATTTATACTCAAGTAGTGATACTGTAGTCGAAACTTAGTTTTATAATAATACTTCACCTAACGTATAGACTGTTCCTAATGTTAAATGAATTAAAACACCTCCAAATATAACCAGATATCCCCTATACTTGAGGAACGGGTTAATTGACCAATATTTCTCCATCTCTTCATCTATTCAAACAATGAATTTTTGTCGTTACTGTCTTTATGTAAAAATATGTCTGTTTGCCTCAGTTAAATAGGAAAACCAATACAATATAAAAAAAATTAATGCCAAGTCGGTAAAATTCGGTTTATTACCAAATGTAACGTAGAAGATAATTGAAGTTTTGTGACAGATTGTCCTTTATTGTAAAGGGATTTTAATATTACGTGTATTTTTTATTTTTTAAAAATCGATTTAACAATTGAATTTTATGTACAAATAGCACGTAGTTCTATTATTGTGCTCATTTTCTTTTACAAGATTAAGATTATTCTAATTAATAATTAAATGTTACATGTTAAATGAACAAATGCAAAATGTTAAATTCTTGTAAAGGTTAAATTTAATTTCAATTATCTGTGAAAATCTTTTAAAAATACAACTGTTTTAATTTGCGACTATTTTTTCCCTAGCTAGTTCGAACAGATACTCTAATTTTTCAAACCGATCTCAGTCCTCGGAGAACTGTAAAAAAGAAATTTATCTAAAACTAAATCATAAGGCACAACACTTTTCCTAAATAAATGTTAAAAAATCCTGTTTTTGCGATTATTCGACATTAGATGTTGTTAACTAAATCCTTGGGCAGCAATTCATATCATTGATTGTCTTTATTCAGAGAAACCTTCCTTGTTTTAGCACTTACTTGTTTTGATAGCATTTAACTACGCGATTAGTGGTTTAAAAAGCCTTTTTTATGCATCTTAAATAAAAAATGGCTCAACTATTTTATTCGTTTAAATTGTATATTTGATTACCGAAAATGAAAGGTTTGATTTCAATTTTAGTAAAAAAAAATATGTATAAAAAATCAATAAGACCAACCCCCTATTTATAGGAAAACGCTTGTTGAAGTAGAAGCCTAAGGTAGTCAAATCGAAAAAAATGAAAATAATATTGCTTAATTTAGAAGACAGGTAGTCTACTTTTGTATCTCTACAAACAAATACCAGTTGAATTTTGATGTGCAAGATCTGCACATTTCGGAAATTCATTCCTCATCCGTGACACTAAGACCGAAAAGTTTGATAATAAAAAAACATAAGCCAAACAATTGGAAATTAATGAATCTAAAGTTCCAAAATTATATAAATCCAAATCCAGCTAGGGGAATGCTTGCATGAGGGAACAAAACCTTAGTTTTTAACAAATTTTACAATTAAAGGCAGCTGAAAATTTGATTATATGATATACGATATTTTTAATACAAAGTTCTCAATAATATTGGAAACTTTACACACGACGTGCCCGTGAGAAGTACGAAGTTTCATATTTAGCGTTACCAATATTTTTCGTTTCTTGTCTTTTCTGGCTCCGTCATTAACAAGCATTGAATCGTGTTTTTAGTTCAGGTTCGTGGTTTCTTTTTAAACTACCGTTATCAATAGGACATTTTATGTACAAGTATACAAGCTATTACACATGTTGCAGCTTGATAAATAATTATTCATTAAGTATAACAGTGATAATGTAAAATTAATACTTAGATTAAAATCTTTACACAAACTGACGTATCTATGTAGACATCAAATATGTTTTATTTGTTATCTCTTGTCTCAATAATTTTTAGCTCCCAAAGTTAGGAAAAGTCTGGATTATTTTCAAAACGTTGTAAGCATTTTACCGGATTTTTTCCGGCTCATTGAGAAATAATCGGAATTCACGCGAAGCAAATTATGCAATAGTATGTACTGTTCAAGTTTTGAATTGACATTAATAAAGAGTTTTAAAGAATTTTAGGTAAGAAATTTTAAATGATTTTTACCACTTTGTTTAGAATCAAAAATTTAAATTATCGCCAATTGGTACAATTGTTTCATAATGTGTTATAGAAACAAAAAAAACCACAACTATTTTTGTCCTTGTATTACATTAATCATGTCTGCGTATCAGCAGACATCTTGTTGTTACTCATAATCTTTTTATTATTATAATAATTATTATTATTCGTTTCTGCTAATTTTTTTCGATCAGGTTAAAAAAACTTTAACTTGTAGGGATTTACTATGGGAATATTGCTTCCTCCCATTTTTCGGAATTCGGAAAGACTCCGGAGAAATCTGGTTAAAACAACAACCCGGATCTTCTATTGTGACGGATTCGCCCTAAGGGCATCTTCTTGAATGATTCTTCTTATGGACTATTGACTGCTACGTTTTAGATTCTCACACCTAAAACTTAAGCAGTGAGCGAGGTGATACGCAGACATACACTTGCTCGCATAATTTACATTCTAGTTAATATTGAATCTTCTTTAATTGGTACGTGTGTTGATTTTTTTAACAATTCCATAAAAAGCGTATATAAAAGTTGAAATTTAAAAATATTTTTCATTTAAATCATATGTTACCAATAAAGTTTTTAAACATTTCTTGTATGTGTCTGCACAAATATACGCAATAAAAGTATTAGGATATTTCAACTAGTAAGTATATTTGTAAAATATTGAATAGCTTTCTAACAACTTCCATCACTAGAATATACTAGTATTTCACACTTAGCGACTGTAACTACCTAGACTGGAGGTGATTACCCTATCAGAGCATCCGGCTTAATTGCCATGGGGGAGTTCATGTGTTCAATTGAAATGGACAGTTTTCAAAGTTTTTACTTTGCTTTTGAAATTGTCATTTGAACATAGAACGGTAAGTTTGTGATTGATGTTCAAAATGGTTTTAAAGTTGATAAAGTCCTTTTAACATACTTATTAACGACAAATACACTGGAAAACATTTATGAATATTGACATTTAAAGAGCATGTAGACAGATTTTTAATTCTAAAGAAGTAAATAACTGAGGGAGATTATCTATTTGTTTTATTTTTAAATATTATCAAGATATCACGAAAAACTTAATTTAGTTAAATGTAAAATTAAATCTGTCAAAAACTATTAATTTGTGTAGAAATAATTTACTCTATTACAAACCGTCGACAAAAGTAAGCACTAGAGGATAAAAACTTAAAAAATAGTCACAATGACCTAAATAAAGAAACCACATAATTTGTATCAATGTAACCGCAATGGTACAGTAGTCAGTACTTAAACTCAAAACTAATTAATTTGTTTTCCTCTTTTTCTGTTTTTATTATGTTGCTTTAATGATTGTAACTGCTGACACATATATACATTTCTAAAATAGTTTTTAAATACATGTAATTAACATTTTACATACACCGTAGGTAATATATTAACATATATGACGTCTTATTCTGTATTAAAGTAAACCCTACATTGAACCATACAGACAGTATTTGGATATAATCATCCTCATTTATAATTTATAGCACACAAGGATTCTCAATCTCTATTAAAGGCTTTTTACTAAGGACGTATAAACCCAAGAAAGGCGGTTTTAATCGGATCAGTGATAAGCATATATATATATATATATATATATATATATATATATATATATATATATATATATATATATATATATATATATATATATATATATATATATACCTGCATATCACTGGTGATATATATATATATATTTCTCGCATATGTGATAGATTTATCTGAATGAATGGTGGTACGATTTTTTTCCATATCGCATCCCGCGTGCGCACGTATTGAATTGAACGCGGACTTCATTTTTTTAAATAGCAACTGTCATAATTAAGTGGGAAAAACTATATCAAAACGTCTTTTTATCATAAATTATGTTATTTCTACAAAAACGGTCTAAATATATAAAAAGAAAATTCGCTGTTTTGTTTTATCGCGTAGATTCACATTCTGTTATGAGTGAACTGTTACTCATTATTTTTGCATTTCTTGTAATCATTCGCTAGGAAAATCTTGCATAGTAATAGTAGCGATTCCGGAATTTGTTTGTTAATTACATGCGAGAACAATAATCAATTACTCGATTGAGATCGAGATGAGGAAATTCCGATCGAGTGGTCAGTTTTTTCATCTCAAACGAGTCTATGTTCCAAAAAATTTTTATATTATTGAATTTTCTTCTTAATAATCTAACTTCTTGAATTCTAACAGTTGACGTTTTTTTTACAATGCTTTCGATAAATTCTTAAAATAAATCTCGAGAACAGAAATACCTAATTTGAGATTTGAATGATATTAGATACATTAACAATTTTACTGAAATAGTTTTAATCCTCTCATTATACTTTCGATTCATTAATTGTCAACTGTTTGGTTATGTTTTTTATCTATCAAACTTTTGGGTCTTAGTGTCACTGATGAGGAATGAATTGTCGAAATGTGCACATCTGGCACATCAAAATCTAATTAGTATTTGTGTTATATATATTAATATAAATATTTAATACCACTAAGCGGGTACCGCTGCTGGTGGAGTAAAACTCCCCGAGGGTATCCATAACTCAGTAGGCAGTACTTTGTACTGTCAGAAAATGTACCATTTGACAAAATTTTCAACTGCCTTAAATTCTAAACTTTGTTTAAAACTAAGGTTTGTTCCCTCATGCAAAGCATTCCTAAGCTGGATTTGGATTTATAAAATTTTGGAACTCTAGATTCATTAATTTTCAACTGTTTGGCTTGTGATTTTCATGATCAAACTTTTCGGTCTAAGTGTCACTAATGAGGAATGAATTTCCGAAATATGCACATCTGGCACATCTAAATTTAACTGGTATTTGTGTTATATATTTACTACCCCTGAGCGGGTACCGCTGCTGGTGGAGTAAAACTCCCCGAGGGTATCCATAACTCAGTAGGCAGTACTTTGTACTGTCAGAAAATGTACCATTTAACAAAATTTTCAGCTGCCTTAAATTCTAAACTTTGTTTAAAACTAAGGTTTGTTCCCTCATGCAAAGTATTTCTTAGCTGGATTTGGACTTATAAAATTTTGGAACTTTAGATTCATTAATTTTCAACTGTTTGGCTTGTGATTTTCATTATCAAACTTTTCGGTCTAAGTGTCACTGATGAGGAATAAATTTCCGAAATGTGCACATCTGGCACATCTATATTCAACTGGTATTTGTGTTATATATTAAAGCACTTCTGCACGTAATCTTAACGGATATGTTTATAAAACTATTAAGATACATCTTTTAAAACCATTGTTACTTACAAAATTTGAAAACGATGATATATATTATAATTTTAAATTGCAGATTAATATCTAATTATTAGCTCAATACCCGAATCTCAGCCTTGAAAGCCTAACGCATTTTTTGTACTGCAAAACTCAAACGAGTGTAAGACTAACGCCTGCTGATTTAAAAAGCAGACATTGTAAACTTCATAGTTTACACGATAAGGATTATGGTTTTGGTGACCCAAATTTTAACATACTTACTACAATATTCGCGTTTCGAAACCACATTCAAATTATTCAGAGAAAAAGGTGGTGAAAAAATGTTTCAAAACCAGAAGATTAATATATTGGTAACAATATATAACATGTTTTAAGTGTAGAAAAATTGGTTGGATTTTATGAAACAGATATGTAAATAATGAGAAAAAACCAAGAAAATAACCAAATGACACAAAAAACATTAAGATTTTATGAATGATAGTTATTACTTGATCAATTCAGTATAATTGTTTTGAAATAAATAAAAAATATTACAGCACACAAAAATATATCCCTAGAAAATAACCCCAAATACAAAGCACAACACCTGAGAAACAAAAATCACAACTTGACCATCATATAACAATATTTATTTTAATTATAGACAAACGGTTAGACAATTACTAATAACGATTATTTTCTGGTAATGGTCGGATCTTTGGCTGCATTATTTTTTTGGGGATGCGTTGATCAAAGGGAAGACATTACATGCAGTACAAAATTAAAAAAATAAAGTCCAAAATTTTGCACGAACAAGAAGACGTAATAAATAGTTCATCCAAGATTGATTGTTCCGTGATTAATTGTTTGAATTTTCATAATAAAAATAAAGGATAACAGTTCGCTACCGTGACATATGTATATATGTTACATTGCTTGCATCTATACGTCAAAAATGTATCTTTTGCAATGTTACCTCTATTGTTTGTGCGTGTTTTATATATTATTTTTCTTTTTGTGTTGAATTCATGTTCTATCCTATGGAGCTTCACTTTTGTTCGAAGTGCCATATGAGCAAATTTCGGAAAATCAATACCCTTACTGTCATGTGTTTAAATCTGATATTTTAATGGGTCGTATTAATATAAATGTGTTACCATTTGCGATGAAAAACATTATTTGAGAGGAAAAAAGATAAAATGTAGTCTAATTCATTATGAATTATCATTTTGTACCTTGATGTAAGATTTAGATTCTGTAATATATTAGATGCAGATCTGGAATGTGACAAGGTTTCGTAAGCTTGACATTGACGTTGACATTTAATGTTACCAATCTTGTTAGAAAAGAACTCCATCTCGTATATGTGTGCTTATTGTTCATTTTCCTGAGTGCACTCTTTGTGCTACTGCCAATAGCTGTTGCGAAAACTTTTGGAACGGAACATTATGACATAAATTTTGGGATAGTTTTTACTGCAACTGTTAGTATAGAGATCAAGAAGAAAAGAATACCTGTGTCAATTCTTGATGAGTATAATTATGAGAAATGTCGTCGCTCGCGTCAAAATACAGCTAAACAACTTTAAATTTAGAAGCAACAGATACATTGTTGATTTTTCGTAATGTCATATAAAAGCAAGCAGAATTTCTTTTGGGAAATTATCTTAAAAAAAGCACGCTATAGGCACAATGGGAATTATAAGTACTTTTATAATTAAATATTTTTAAAATGCAAATATAAGACCTATTAGTAATGCAAATTAAAATCAGGTACTCCTATGTTTAACTGTCGTTTCAAATCAGCAAACATTGCATTTCACCTATAATAAATCTGACGTTTATTTTTTCGAACCCACAAATGGGTATAAAACAAAGGTAATTTCGATGATTGTTATTACATCCAACCTGTCGTATAAACTGCTCGTAATCATAATTCTTTAGTACTAAGATGATAACCCGTTTCTGGATGATAATGTAAAAACAATAAAAATAACTTATGACAGTGATGTTTTTTCAGAAAATAACATCACCTTTGTCAATCGTACTAACATCAATTTACAAATGCCAATGCTATTCGTTTATTTGATCTTGTTTATACCCGGAAAATGTAAACTAAAATGTTTTATGTAAAAAATCGTCATTTTGTCACTTAAAAATTATATGTAGAGTAAGATAATTAAAATAGCACAAGTCTTTATTGTAACAGACTTCAAATTACGTAGCTGATACAATGTAGATAAATTGTCATCAAATTTATAAAAAAGTTAATTGTTTGAACAACTTTTGGCTCATTAACATAATTTTGGCTTATCAGAATGTAAAATTAATTAGTAAAATGAAGAATGATATAGGTGTGATCCGCGTTTTTTTTTTACTAATGCAAGGTGCCCGACGTAAAATAAGGTGTCTAGGTGTATGCCCGATACAAATTCGCATAAATTGTTTTAATATTAGGCGTTTTATTTTGTAAAGCCACATCAGCAATATTGCAGGTAATTTTTTAGGCATTCTAAAGAATGTAGAAATAACAGAGTGGCATAACGTAAACAAAATTCATAAAGCTAAAAAGCAGTTTGCCTTGATATTATCATGGAAATAACACTCGCCTCTTTATGCATGTGCTGTTCGAGTTATATGCTTATGTGAAACAATCTGTTTGCCATGCTTTTAAGCAGTGAAACAGCTAAACAAAATGCATGTAGTTTGCGAAGTATGTAAAACTGTGTTACGATCAGGTTTGTGCTGCTTTAGTATGTAATGCTGCAGATACAAATTACAGTCAAATTTAGTCTAAAATTACCTTACCTTACATAAAAACGATTTCTTACTTGCAAAAGTCACAACAACAAATGTACACCTTGATTTTGAAGGCAAAAGTCATAACCATCACATCACAATTTTGAATTTTCGGTTAAAAAAAGCAAGGCAAACCAAGTTTTAAACTTAAATTGAGAGCTATTTAATATAATTATTAATCTAAATTCCTTTTTTACTGGAAGGTTTCTTTCAAAACATGAAAAAAACTTTCATTAAGATACTTCAAAGTTCGCTATATTGCTTGATGGAAGCAAATCGTAATAAACTTAGATCATTATATTAATTTAATTATATTTCATTTCCAAATTGTTCTGTCTGTAATGAATAAACTTAAAAATTGATATTGGACTACAGACTTTTTATGATGATATTTATTTTATTTTAGGAATGGTCCTTTTCGTGGTGATTTAAGGTAGACAGAAACCGGATCAGTTTAAGATAGATACATGTTTACAATGTTTTACTTATAAATATGACTGCGAATACATACAAAAATGGTTTCGACCATAACAGAAATAAAGTATCTACTTTTCTGCTTCTGAAAGCTTAATGTGTTTAATGAGTGATGGCAAGGTCACTTGTTTATTTTTTTAAGGATACTTTTTCCAAAGTTTTGTTTATTTTGATTTAAAAAATAATTCCTTTAAGAGGTATTTTTTTAAATGTTGGCTTATTTTTGCACCAATTTTTAATAAAAAGAATCATTTGACCCCCAAAATCCTGTTTGTTTGCCATCTTTCTTGGTAACTTATATGTACATATGTATTAGTTCAGTAAACAGAGAGAGAGAGAGAGAGAGAGAGAGAGAGAGAGAGAGAGAGAGAGAGAGAGAGAGAGAGAGAGAGAGAGAGAGAGAGAGAGAGCAACTTCCGAAATTCGGCTTTGTATGGGACCAAGGAATTTGGCCGGTTTTCAGATGGACCGATATTGTGAAGGCCTTATAAGTCCAGTATTCCGATCCGGTCTAAATCTCGTTCATTTCAAATGTTTATCAAACGGATTGACAAAAGACATAAATATCATGACATTCTCATAAGCAATGATCGTACATGTAATTCTTGAACTTAACAAGTACCTTGTGTATATATCTAAAGCTCATGAGCAGGTAGATACAATAACAAACAACTGTACAATATCCAAAACGGATACATTTGTGTTGTTTGTGTTAGTAAGGTACACGAGGAACGGTTTCCGAATGAAAATAGTTTTTTTTTTCAAAATATAGTTTTTATGAATGGTTTGCGCTATTTGGATCATATGAAGCAAAAATGTTATCATTATCACTTAAAATAAGGACCAATCCAGTGCGGATTCGTCATTTAAAATCCGATCCAGTATTTCTAGAGACCGGTTTCCGGATCGTGGTGACAGGAACGATTTGATATTAAAAAGTAATAAAATTAACAATTATATTCTAAGGATTTTTTTTAAAGAAACATGTTTTTTTATATTAGTAAATCACGCAAGTGAAATAAACTTATTTATTTGTAAACGCTTTTATCACCATAATAAAACAACCTAGACCTGCTTCAAGTGAGTGCACTTCATGGATAAAATCCTCAAAGTAAAAAAAAAAGAAAAAAAAATCAGAAAGATAATAATTGCAATAAATTAATTATCAAACAATAAAGGAAACAAATTAAGATCGATTTAATTATTTATTAAAGGACAGTACACCTACAAAGGTTATCCGGTCTACAAGTACATTTGTATGTACATTTCGACATGTTGTTATTTCAGTAATTATTTCAGCCGACAGAAAATCACTTGTCCGTTACGGTTCATTGAAGCGTTGGGACTCCTTATGGCCGGTTTTGGAAAGTAAATTATAAAGATGTAACATGATTTCGGCACGTTCGAAATTCAGAGGGACCAGCTTATGGAAGTTTATTTTAATATAAACAAAGGAGGATATTTTTGGGACGGTCTTACACAAAAAATATAAGCTCATTTCATGTTAATAATTTTTCACTAAAAAGAGTTACAGCAACCAAAAAACAACCGTAATGTATGAATCGCAGTGGTTGGAGGATCCAAGGTTTATCAACAAAAGTAAAAGAGATAAATGAAAACCATAAAATGAGCCACTATGTATTCTTCCTTACAATTGTAAAGAATATAAAAATGTAGGATTAATTAGGTTTGCGATCGCGAATTTTAGGATGACTGGCGACATTCTAACTGAATATGTTACAGAAAAATCTTAGGATAGGTTTTTCCTCACGTGTGTTAAATTTCTGTTAAATTATATTGCATTGTCTTTAATGCTTAAATATAAATATGTATATTGTGCATTGGTCCTTTTCCTATTTTGAATTTAATTGGAAAGGAAAATTCTATACTAAAACAATGTGTTAAAAATTAATGTTGTAGTTTTTACTTAATATATTTTGATAACAATACAATGATGAAGAAAGTTGTCTCTGAAGTTGTGCTGTTGCTAGTAACATGGATTATTTCTGATGCCAAAATAAGTTACAATTTATAATTTTAATCTATCAGAGACCTTCAACAGGGAATGAAAGTTAATAAAGTCAAAATGTTTTATGCAAGCTCGAAAAGACGCACACAATATCCGATAGTACTATAATTTCTTTTGGTTATAATTGACTAAACTTTGCTTAAAAGAAAAGAACATTTTAAACTAGATCTGCTTCATTCAACTTTATATAAAAACATATAAACTACTAGAAATAACAAATTAACAATTGAAGAAAAAAGCCAACCAATTATATTTTATACTACTATCTTTCTTGCTAATAATAACACGTTAGAAGAAATAATTTAGATTATTATATACATTCAACCGAAGTCACATTTTAATGAATAATTATTACTTAATTATCTAATTAATTACATTAGTGACATCACTTGTTTGTTTGAGCAAATAAGCTATTGACACCTCACAGAATTACTATTAATTTCCACTCCTTTTTTCTACTTTAAAAAACTAAGAAAGACAAACACCTGATTTGGTTTTAAAAGTAAATGTGAGCTTACAAACATGTAACACAAAACCTCGAACAAAATATAAAATATTAATTATTAATCTGAATATTAATTATTAAATTGCAATTAAAAAAAAGTTTAGTGCTTGTCTATTCTGCCTAATTCCTGCCTCTTGTTTACAGTAACCATACAAAATATAAAATCTATAAACATTTTGGAAAATCATTCCTCATAACACACACACACACACACACACACACACACACACACACACACACACACACTATATATATATATATATATATATATATATATATATATATATATATATATATATATATAATTTTTACATTCCGTATTATATTTCGTATATTATTATGTTATATAATGTTACATATTCACATTTTTCATCATATATAAATATATATATATATATATATATATATATATATATATATATATATATATATATGTATGAGGAATAATTTTCCGGTATGTACACATCTAACACACATCTAAATTTATCAGGTATTTGTGAAATTTATTTACTATTCCTGAGCAGGTACCGCTGTCGGTAGAGAAAAACTCCTGCAGGCTATCCATAACTCAGTAGGCAAGAATTTGTGCTGTCAGAAAATGTAACATTTAGCCAAACTTTTGCTAAGGTTTGTTCTCATGCAAAGCATTTCTCAGCTGGATTTGGATTCATATAATTTTGGAACTTCAAATTCATCAACTACATTTACCACTTAAGTTATTAAACATTATTCTGTATTTGCCTGCACATATATACGAAATGAATACTCGTATATTGATATTTTTATTAGTAGAGTATATTTTGTAAATTTATGACTTCCATGGCCAGAATATACTAGTATTTCAAACGTAGCTGGGAAGCTTCTCATCCGAGCACCCGGTCTCGTTTTTATGGGCAGAGTTCATGTGTTCGTCTTAATTTGCCAGTTTCAAAAGTTTACATTGCTTTTGGGATAGTAATTTGAACACAAAACGTTATGTTTGTGATTGCTGCAAAAAAATTTTAAAATAATAATTTATCAGTATTTTGCATACATTTGACTAGTTTAATTGTAGAAAAGTCTAATTCTATTCTCATGGAAGTTTGTCTGTTTTTTGACGAGTTATCACATATAGCTAGAAATCTGGTGTAAAAACAGATCTAAAAGTACGGTGAGGCAATGTAAGGTAGAAGATATTACCACATATATTCTAAAAATGTTTAATTATCTTTTAAATTTTGTAAGCTAATTTAAAATTGTGACACGTTTTCCTGTAAAATTAACTTTTTTTGATTTACTTTAATTTTCAGTTTTTTTATCAGTTATTTAATCATATTTATATATATATATATATATATATATATATATATATATATATATATATATATATGAGCAATGACCTTCCGGTATGTAAACACCTGGCACATTTTATAATTTATCAGGTATTTGTGAAAAATATTTACTATCCCTGAGCGGGTACCACTGTCGGTAGAGGAAAACTCCCACTCCCACAGGATATCCATGACTCAGTAGGCAATAATTTGTGCTGTCAGAAAATGTAACATTTAGCCAAACTTTTGCTAAGGTTTGTTATCATGCAAAGCATTTCTCAGCTGGATTTGGATTCATACAAGTATTTCACACGTAGCTGGGAAGCTTCCAATTCAGAGCACACGGTCTTGTTTTTATGGGGAGAGTTCGTGTGTTCCTCTTAATTTGCTATTTACTAAAGTTTACCTTGATTTTTGGGATTGTAATTTGAACACAAAACGTAATGATTGTGATTGCTGTAAAAATTTTTAAAATAATACTTTATCAGTATTTTGCATACATTTGACTAGTTTAATTGTTGAAAAGTCTAATTCTATTCTCATGGAAGTAAGTCTGTTTTCTGACGAGTTATCACATATAGCTAGAAATCTGGTGCAAAAACAGATCTAAAAGTACGGTGAGGCAATGTAAGGTAGAATTTATTACAACATATATTTTAAAAATGTTTAATTATCTTTTAAATTTTGATAGCTAATTTACAATTGTGGCACGTTTTCCTGTTTATATTAACTTTTTTTATTTAATTTAATTTTTAGTTTTTTTATCAGTTATTTTATTATATGTATATATATATATATATATATATATATATATATGAGGAATAATTTTCCGGTATGTACACATCTAACACACATCTAAATTTATCAGGTATTTGTGAAATTTATTTACTATTCCTGAGCAGGTACCGCTGTCGGTAGAAAAAACTCCCGCAGGCTATCCATAACTCAGTAGGCAATAATTTGTGCTGTCAGAAAATGTAACATTTAGCCAAACTTTTGCTAAGGTTTGTTCTCATGCAAAGCATTTCTCAGCTGGATTTGGATTCATATAATTTTGAAACTTCAGATTCATCAACTACATTTACCACTTAAGTTATTAAACATTATTCTGTATTTGCCTGCACATATATACGAAATGAATACTCGTATATTAATATTTTTATTAGTAGAGTATATTTTGTAAATTTATAACTTCCATTACCAGAATATACAAGTATTTCACACGTAGCTGGGAAGCTTCCAATTCAGAGCACACGGTCTTGTTTTTATGGGGAGAGTTCGTGTGTTCCTCTTAATTTGCTAGTTACTAAAGTTTACCTTGATTTTGGGATTGTAATTTGAACACAAAACGTTATGATTGTGATTGCTGTAAAAATTTTTAAAATAATACTTTATCAGTATTTTGCATACATTTGACTAGTTTAATTGTTGAAAAGTCTAATTCTATTCTCATGGAAGTTAGTCTGTTTTTGACGAGTTATCACATATAGCTAGAAATCTGGTGTAAAAACAGATCTAAAAGTACGGTGAGGCAATGTAAGGTAGAAATTATTACAACATATATTTTAAAAATGTTTAATTATCTTTTAAATTTTGTTAGCTAATTTACAATTGTGACACGTTTTCCTGTTTATATTAACTTTTTTTTATTTAATTTAATTTTAGTTTTTTTATCAGTTATTTTATTATATGTATATATATATATATATATGTATATATATATATATATATATATATATATATATATATATATATATATATATATATATATATATATATATATATATATATATATGAGGAATAATTTTCCGGTATGTACACATCTAACACACATCTAAATTTATCAGGTATTTGTGAAATTTATTTACTATTCCTGAGCAGGTACCGCTATCGGTTGAGAAAAACTCCCGTAGGCTATCCATAACTCAGTAGGCAATAATTTGTGCTGTCAGAAAATGTAACATTTAGCCAAACTTTTGCTAAGGTTTGTTCTCATGCAAAGCATTTCTCAGCTGGATTTGGATTCACATAATTTTGGAACTTCAGATTCATCAACTAGATTTACCACTTAAGTTATTTATCATTATTCTGTATTTGCCTGCACATATATACGAAATGAATACTCGTATATTGATATTTTTATTAGTAGAGTATATTTTGTAAATTTATGACTTCCATGGCCAGAATATACTAGTATTTCAAACGTAGCTGGGAAGCTTCCCATCCGAGCACCCGGTCTCGTTTTTATGGGCAGAGTTCGTGTGTTCCTCTTAATTTGCCAGTTTCAAAAGTTTACATTGCTTTTGGGATAGTAATTTGAACACAAAACGTTATGTTTGTGATTGCTGCAAAAAAAATTTAAAATAATAATTTATCAGTATTTTGCATACATTTGACTAGTTTAATTGTAGAAAAGTCTAATTCTATTCTCATGGAAGTTAGTCTGTTTTTTGACGAGTTATCACATATAGCTAGAAATCTGGTGTAAAAACAGATCTAAAAGTACGATGAGGCAATGTAAGGTAGAAGATATTACCACATATATTCTAAAAATGTTTAATTATCTTTTAAATTTTGTTAGCTAATTTAAATTGTGACACGTTTTCCTGTAAAATTAACTTTTTTTCATTTACTTTAATTTTCAGTTTTTTTATCAGTTATTTAATCATATATATATATATATATATATATATGAGAAATGACCTTCCGGTATGTACACACCTGGCACATATCATAATTTATCAGGTATTTGTGAAAAATATTTGCTATCCCTGAGCGGGTACCACTGTCGGTAGAGGAAAACTCCAACTCCCACAGGATATCCATAACTCAGTAGGCAATAATCTGTGCTGTCAGAAAATGTAACATTTAGCCAAACTTTTGCTAAGGCTTGGTATCATGCAAAGCATTTCTCAGCTGGATTTGGATTCATACAAGTATTTCACACGTAGCTGGGAAGCTTCCAATTCAGAGCACATGGTCTTGTTTTTATGGGGAGAGTTCGTGTGTTCCTCTAAATTTGCTATTTACTAAAGTTTACCTAGATTTTTGGGATTGTAATTTGAACACAAAACGTTATGATTGTGATTGCTGTAAAAATTTTTAAAATAATACTTTATCAGTATTTTGCATACATTTGACTAGTTTAATTGTTGAAAAGTCTAATTCTATTCTCATGGAAGTTAGTCTGTTTTTTTGACGAGTTATCACATATAGCTAGAAATCTGGTGTAAAAACAGATCTAAAAGTACGGTGAGGCAATGTAAGGTAGAATTTATTACAACATATATTTTAAAAATGTTTAATTATCTTTTAAATTTTGTTAGCTAATTTACAATTGTGACACGTTTTCCTGTTTATATTAACTTTTTTATTTAATTTAATTTTTAGTTTTTTTATCAGTTATTTTATTATATGTATATATATATATATATATATATATATATATATATATATATATATATATATATATATATATATATATATATGAGGAATAATTTTCCGGTATGTACACATCTAACACACATCTAAATTTATCAGGTATTTGTGAAATTTATTTACTATTCCTGAGCAGGTACCGCTGTCGGTAGAGAAAAACTCCCGCAGGCTATCCATAACTCAGTAGGCAATAATTTGTGCTGTCAAAAAATGTTACATTTAGCCAAACTTTTGCTAAGGTTTGTTCTCATGCAAAGCATTTCTCAGCTGGATTTGGATTCATATAATTTTGGAACTTCAGATTCATTAACTACATTTACCACTTAAGTTATTTATTATTATTCTGTAATTGCCTGCACATATATACGAAATGAATACTCGTATATTGATATTTTTATTAGTAGAGTATATTTTGTAAATTTATGACTTCCATGGCCAGAATATACTAGTATTTCAAACGTAGCTGGGAAGCTTCTCATCCGAGCACCCGGTCTCGTTTTTATGGGGAGAGTTCGTGTGTTCGTCTTAATTTGCCAGTTTCAAAAGTTTACATTGCTTTTGGGATAGTTATTTAAACACAAAACGTTATGTTTGTGATTGCTGCAAAAAAATTTTAAAATAATAATTTATCAGTAGTTTGCATACTTTTGACTAGTTTAACTGTAGAAAAGTCTAATTCTATTCTCATGGAAGTTAGTCTGTTTTTTGACGAGTTATCACATATAGCTAGAAATCTGGTGTAAAAACAGATCTAAAAGTACGGTGAGGCAATGTAAGGTAGAAGATATTACCACATATATCCTAAAAATGTTTAATTATCTTTTAAATTTTGTAAGCTAATTTAAAATTGTGACACGTTTTCCTGTAAAATTAACTTTTTTTGATTTACTTTAATTTTCAGTTTTTTTATCAGTTATTTAATCATATATATATATATATATATATATATATATATGAGCAATGACCTTCCGGTATGTACACACCTGGCACATTTTATAATTTATCAGGTATTTGTGAAAAATATTTACTATCCCTGAGCGGGTACCACTGTCGGTAGAGGAAAACTCCCACTCCCACAGGATATCCATAACTCAGTAGGCAATAATTATCTTTTGAATTTTGTTAGCTAATTTAAAATTGTGACACGTCTTGCTGTCTTTATTAACTTTTTTTCATTTATTTTAATTTTCAGTTTTTATCATTTTTTTCATCATTAATATGTACATAGAGAATCTTTGGAGAAATTCTGATCGAGTGGTTAGGTTTTTTTTTTTATCTCAAAAGAGGATTTGCCAAGTTTAAGATATAAAAATCTGATCACGAGGTCTGAATTTCCCCATTTCAACCTCAGTCAAGTAATTGATTATTTTTCTCGCATATAATTTTCGAAAAAATACCGTAATCCCTACTTTTACGATGCAAGATTTTGCTAGCGGATGAATACAAGACGTTTCACTCCTAGCAAGTTTCTGTGAACTTACGCGAAAAAAACATAGATTTTTTTCTTTATATATACATACACATCTTTTTGTAAAAATAATATATATATATGTATATATTTATATAGGAAAGGATGACAGAGAACAGATTACTTGAAATACACCTAAAGTACAGAGGATATTTGGTTATTATTGGAGGTGTTTTAGTTCAGTTTATTATAGGAACAATTTTTACGTTTGGTAAAGTATTTTTTCTCTTGGTGCAAAGGTAATATTTGTGTTTGTGCTGGCAAATCTCGTTGCTTCTAGTCAAATGTGATGGGTTGTACACAATAAGAATAACATGTGAATTAAACAAGTGATTTCTTTAAATGTAACCTTATTAAAATTATTAAAAGGGACTTTTTCCTTCAAACTGTTCAAACATACTTTCAACTAAATAACAACTTCAGTTTTTCTATCGTCAACTTTCTGTTTCTTTGCATTATTATCCCTGCATCTCCTGCGTATGGTGTTTATGTTTCACATTTAATACGTTATGGTAGAGCTTGTTACCACTATGGTGACTTTCTACCACGAAGCAAACTGCTTACAATTAAATTGTTGACGCAAAATATTGCAAGTCTACGCTAATCAAGGCCCATAAAATTTTATGGCCGTCAATAGAATATTGTTGAAAAGTATAAAGTCACGTATTCAAACTTCTACTGGCTATATTTGACTTATTATTGTTCTTTGTTCCTTTCATTTTCAAAATTGACTTGCACGTGAAGAGGGTAGCTAGCTAGACAGGAGGTGCTCTCTTCCGGAGCACCTGGTCTCACTTCTTGGATGGAAGTTCACGTGTATAACTAAATTTGACAGCTTTCAAAGATTTTACGTTATTTTAGGGATTGTCATTTAGACAAGGACTGACATGTATGTGTTTTATTATTACTAATCGTCTTGTATACACTACAGGAAATATGTCACCATACATATCATCATATATCCGTATTAAAGTAGACCCCACGCTGAACAATGAAGACAGTATTTGGATATTATCATCAGCTTTTATGGCACAAGGATTCTCAGTCTCTATTGGCGGTTTTTTACTAAAGAAGTATGGTCCAAGAAGGTCGGTTTTAATCGGATCAGTAATTTGCAGGTGTGTAATACTTCGATATTCTGAAATGTTATTTGTTTGAAATCAAAGTGGTAACAAGGTAAGTATGTTCTTTTTCTGGTAATTTTTCTGTTATATTAAAATTAAATAATTGATAAAAATAAGCGCTTATATTCATAAATCTACTATTATTTCGTAACCGATATTGTTATCACAAATACGAAAAAAAGTTCCATAATACAAAATTGAAAAGTGTATCTAATACTTTTATATTTTAGACTTTTTTCATATTAATCTAACTTCTTAAATTCAAATATTTGACTCTTTTTCTTACCATGCTTTCGAAAGATTCTAAAAATAAATTTCTAGAAATGAAATACCTTATTTAAGTTTTGAGTGATTTTAATTACATTGATAATATAAAAGAAAATTATTAAACATCTATATTGATTTTTCCTTAAAATCGAGGTGCAAAAAATAAAACATCATTTATTTAGGAAATGAAAAGGGGTATATTATTTTTTTTTGGTAAAATCATACAATCTTTAATTCTTAGAACATTTCTAATTTCTAAAAAAATTATTATATTGAAGTTATATAATTTGGAACCAGTTTAAACCAGTTTTTGGAAGACTCTGCTTTGTCGTCCTACAAATTCTTTAAGTCTAGCTTTCCTGAACTAAGTAACCTACGCTCAATATTAATTAATATTCATTGTCTATAAAATAATTATAAGTCAAATATATTAAGTGTTATCTTTGTTTGGGGTTTGCTTTTGCATGTTAAAGGATCGCTTATTTTTATCCGAGTCAATTGGTCAAATGTGCACCTAACTTACATACATATTTGTCGTCTTTCGTTTTGTTCCGATTTTCATTAAACAAGATGCAATGATATTGGGCAACTAGACGAATGGTAAATGCAATTCAAATTGAACAAATTCTTTTTATCTGCTTTTATGACTGATTTGAAGGCAGTTCCTTATTAAGACAATATAATGACTCATGAGCCGTCAATAAATCGGGAAATTTATAGTTGCTCAAATATTTGCATTTATTATGTTTCAGTTCGGGTATATGGTTAACGTATTTTACAATCAAACATTCGTTTTCACTGACAGTATTAACTTATGTTGCTATATTTGGTGTTGGTCAAGGAATTTGCTATGATCCACCAATGGGTTGCTCTATGAAGGTAAAGTCTAGTTTAAAACGTTTGAAGCTATCAAATACCATCCTCTTTAGTCATTGTAAATAAAAATGAAAAATGGTTCTAAACTATGGTTGAACAGAACGCGGAACTTAAAATATTGATCGAAACCTTTACCGTCTCTAGTTTGATTCAGTTGGTCATCAAGGGTCAGATGAAGTGAATTCCTATATATGGCTCATAGTGCTCTTTTCTACACGCCAAACAAAAGCACCGTTAATAAGAGACATTACTAAGAATAAATATGTCAAAGCTGATAAGGCTTAAAAAGAAAAAGAAAGTTTGCAACTAATGATTTCGTACTTGGTAACACGCAATGCAACTAGTTACACGAAACAATACGGGTTAATAATAAAGTACCAAAAACAAGACAATACGAAGTTAAGGAAAACATTCCAGTAAATGTTGAAGACATGAGATGGGACAAACACATATTATGATTACTAAATATAAATTTTCATACTGCATTCGTTTGTTATGTTCTTAGAACACCATCGTTTTATTAACTGTTGAAAACGAACGGAATCTATAGTAAAAAATCGGGCCAGTAATCACTATAAGATTATTTAAACAAAACGACTAATTTCCATTAACTTGTAGAAATACATAATCATGATACCATGGAACATCCATTTGATTATACTAACTATTGCAACACTTGCAATATCTAAGAACATTCAAAATAATATCACGTTCTATGTATCTTAAATGTGTATTGTGTAAAAATTAGTACAAATAAGTAAAACTAAATTAATCGAGTTCAAAAATAAAACCACTGCTAACTAATGTTGATAAAAAGTATATAAAAGACCATCAATCATTATTTATCATTGGAATATTTAAAATCCATGCTACCAATGTATACTTGCATACTATATTTAAAGTGATAAGCTACCAAACATTAGCTTAGATATTCATTACTATACTAATACATGCGATAATATCCGCATTGTGGGTGACAAAACATTTAAAATAGAAAAAAAATATGTATTTTAAAAGAAATAATAATGAAAAAACATGTCGTAGCAAAAACAAGAACTCTCAAAGTATTCAGAATAGCTCATTTTTGATCCCCGTAAACAAACAAAATTATTAAATAACATTTACGAATTATCCTAAATATTCACAGATGATTTTTAGTTTTTAAATTCGTTATAGTACTTATGGTGAGAATTCTGAGGAACTAGTAAAAGATTATTATGATTGCTAACTCATCAGAGCTCGCTCAAAGATTATATTAATAGAGTTTCCTGTTTTTTTTCAACTTTTTAATTGACACTTATAACTCTCGTTAAAGAAAACCTACAATCTAGAATTATATTATTATCAAATATGTATTTCGGAATTACTTCTACATTGCTGTTTAAATTATACAAATATCAAACTCATTGGGTAATTGGAAGAAAGATGTCTTTTAATTATTTTATTTTCGTGGTTTCCGGATAAAAAAGGAATACTTAGCGGCTTGGTTGTGGCTGGAATTGGGGCAGGAGCTTTTGTATTTGATCCAATTCAGACTGCATATCTTAACCCAGAAAATAAAGCGCCTGATCACCAAGGTCACGGTAAAGACAAGTAAGTGTATATTCTATAACAATTGAAAATAAATAAATAAATAAATAAATAAATTCATGTTCGATTTAAAGTGTGTCAATTTGCCAATTATGCAGTGAGTGTAGATTCGGATCGACGTTGAGGGAAATTCTATGTGTGTGTGGGGGAGGGGGTTGGTTGAGAAAGGGAAAATGTCATAAAATTATAACACTTATATTTATAGAATGTGTCATGTACTTAAGATGATATGTAAGATAAAGCATTTAATTTCTATTTTCTTTGGTTTTCGTTAACCTTAAAAAGCAGGTAGATTTTGAATTGATGTTATACCCACCTATCAGTATACAGAATATCAATTAGGGCGATACTTGATATTAAAGACAAGGGTACCAAACTGTAACACAATTATTGATAGCTTTCATACTCTGAGCGAATTTTAGATATTTCAGTCAGGAGGATATACTAAACAGGGTTCCAAGCTGTTTATTGATGTTGGGTTTGTGTTATGGAGGAATTCAGATGATTGGAGCATTATTGTTGGTTGATCCACAAATTGTAATAGTAAGTTTATAGGAGTTTGTACTATTGATTGTCAACACATATGTTGTCCTTTGATAAATAATGTTTTTATAACAAATTTGAAGTAACTAGTTTGAAAATGTGAGCATCATTAGTTTATTACCATATTCAACTTGATTTGTAATCAAATGGTAAACTGACTGACCCCAAAATCAAAAAGTCGCACATTGTGTTAATATGGAGTGACCTTCATTAGCTCTAATTTCTCCTAAACAACGACTTGCATTGACAGAATAAATCTTTGGAGATACTGCTGGGCAATGCCACCCCATATGTGTAATACATCACGCTCAAGAATGAATTTAACTGTTGTTGAAGTTCCCTAAAGCGCTGCTTTACAAAATCCCAAACGTGTTCTATTGAGTTAAGATCTGGACTTTTGGCCGGCCAAGGAAGCACTCTATTCCCGTTCGCGACTAACATGGCTTATATAGTTCTAGCTGTGTGATATGAAGCATTGTCTTGTGCTAAAATCATACCGCGGTTGACACGAATATGAGGCACAATAACAGACTATACAATGTCATTATGATAACGCCTTGCGTTAAGAGAACCATGAACAGGTACAATAACTGTTTTCGTATGCATTGAAATTCCTGCCCAGAACATACGTGAACCACTGCAAATCTATCAACTTCTTGGATGCCACATTCTACGATGCGATCACCTCGTCGGCGGTATATTCGCGTACGACATCTGCGCCGTTTAAAAATATTCTTGTCTCATCGACAAAAAGAATATTTGCCCAGTCTACCCTGGTGAAGCGAAAATGCCTTCTTGCCCATGCCAAGCGTGCTTGTTATGCCTGTTGGTGAGGATCGGCGCTTTTTTAGGTCGACGGCATTTAATGCCAACAATTCGCAGACGATTTTGCACCGTTTGTGACGACACTGTACGACCGTGTATGTCTATTTTGCGCCTTGATGTCATTGTAGAGTTCAAGAAACGATTACGCAAATACGATAAAGTGATAATTCTGTCTTGGCGGTAGGTTGTCACTCTTCGCCTTTGACGTCGTGGACGATCTGCGACACTTCCTGTTTGTCTATACTTGGACCAAAGGCCTGGATCATTGGCAATCATCTGTTAAAATTTCTAGCCACCTGCAATAAAAACAGGTGTTTAATTTGTGCGTGAATTTCAGTCATTTTTTAATGAATTTTGTAAATTTAAAATGTAAAACACAAATGACACGTAAAACTGCTTACTTGTCGCAAAGATGTTCCGACTTGGATCATTCCTATAGCTCTGCCACGCTCCTCTATTGACATTCTAGCCATCTGTTGAGGTGTTATGAAGCAGAAAGCATTTGCAATATTTTTCCATGTATCAATGTCCTGAATCTTTGTAACGCACGAGCGCTGATCGGTAAACCGCGATATCGGCTTGCGTTTCGGTTGAGTAACTCTTAATCGACACGGATACGAAAAGCTCGCAGATTCATAGATAGTAAGGTAGCAGAAATAACAAGCATTTAAGTCCAATATAACTTTGCATGCTAAAATTATTTCATATTGTTGTTTGACCGATTAGAAATTTTGTTGGGTGTATATACATTAACGTCGTTTTTAAATTATTTTTATGTCAAGAAAATAAATGTTATTTTGAAACATGACGTCCAGAACCTATGTTTTGCAAACGCTGTAGAAAATCAAATCAATTGACCTTTGTTAGACATTAACGATAAAAGACGAAACATTTAACAATAATGCTGACTTTGGTGGCGCTGGCAAATATTGATAACATTCAATGGAATCAATGTTAATATTCCTTCTTCGATCTTGGTCAAACAAGACTAATCAAACCATGATCAAAATTTAACCTCACTATAGAAGAGTTGAATTGCATTGCAACATTGATAGTTTGGAACTAACAAGGGTTACGGTAATGTTACGTAGTTTATTTCTATCTAGCTTTTTGACAATTTTTATATGTATTTCTGCTATTGTTAAGTTAACATATTTGTTGTGTTTGGCAATATTATCTTTCAACAAACAATCGGTATACCAATGGGCACAAACTGTGCACCTTTACTTGCTGATTTGTTTCTTTATTCATATGAATCAGAATTTTTACAGAACCTTGTCAAATCTGGAAAAAAGACTGTCGCTAAATCATTCAACTACACATACAGATATAGATGACGTTCTTTCTCTAAATAATCACAAATTTGGAGAATATGTGAATGTCATCTATCCAAATGAGCTTGAAATAAAAGACACGACAGATTCTCCATGTTCTGCTTCATATTTGGACTTATACTTCAATTTTGACACCCATGAAAGGTTACATCTGAAGCTATACGACAAACGTGATGACTTCAATTTTTGTATTGTCAACTTTCCGTTTCTTTGCAGTAATATCCCTGCTTCTCCTGCGTATGGTGATATGTTTCACAGTTAATACGGTACGGTAGAGCTTGTTCCCACTATGGGAACTTTCTGCAACGAAGCAAATTACTTACAATTAAATTGTTGACACAAGGATATTGCAAGCCTAGGCTAATCAGGGCCCTTAAAAAGTTTTATGGCCGTCCTCACAATATTGTTGATAAGTATGTAGTCACTGTATTCCAACTTATACTGGATATATTTGACTTACCATAGTTCTTTGTTCCTTTCATTCTCAAAATTGACTTGCACGTGACAGGTGTAGCAAGCTAAACAGGAAGTGCTTACCCTTTCGGGGACCCAGCCTCACTTCCTTGATGGAAGTTCACGTGTATCACCTATTTGTCAGTTTGCAAAGTTTTTACTTTGTTTTTGAGATTGTGATATGGACAAGGACTGGTATGTTTGTTTATTTAAACAATCTTGTATTCTTAAAATACATTGAATGTTTAACGAAAACACCTGTTTAAATTTTGCTGTACCAGATGTGCACATTTCAGAAAACATTCCTAATTAGTGATACTAGGGGCCGAAAAGTTTGGTAGACAAAAATCTAAGCCAAACAGTTGAAAATTAATTAATCTTAAGTTCCAAAATTATAGCTAAGGAATGCTTGAGAACAAACCTTAATTTTAAATGAATTAAAAAAAATCAAAACTCCTGAAAATTTTGCTAAATGGTTCATTTTCTGACAGCAAAAAGTAAAACATATGAATCCCTTATTTCTAACTATACCGCTACTGCAATATAGCAATGCAATTTTCTTAAAGTCCAAAATGTGTCCTTTTATCTGAATAGCTAACATGCAAATTTACGTCATGATTTTCATAATGAGGTTATTATGATACCAAGTAAAATAAGGAATAATAAACATTTTCATGCCTCCTATAAAAAAATTCGACAAAAAATTAATTTTCAGTTTAAGGAGTAACAAACCAATTAAACTAATATTCTGGTCTGGTAAAATTTTAGTTGCAAGAAAGACAATTATCTAAAAACTGTAATTATAAAATTTGACATTAAATGCCGTTTTGCAAATCAATAATAAACATAAACTCAGAAAATACATGATTGATCAGTAAACATTAAATTTCAAACCATTAAAACGCTTTAAATGCCTAGCATGACAAACGGTTAAGATAGTTTTAGAGGAAAATCTGTAATGGTGAAATTCGTTAACAAGTATGTATACGAAGGATGTTGTTTTCACGACGTTTAACTTAAGTAGCTCGTTTGTGGTTACCACATCTAAAATTGTTTAAAATAGTTTTATCGTTATCAGAAGGTTTCTATAGTGTGATTTGAATTATATAGAAATAATATATCCCAATCATTATTACTACATATCAATAACCCTTATAATACATTTAACAGCTCAAGCCTCAACTATGCATTTGTACGCACTTTAAACCATAGTAAAAATGTCAAACCATAGTTTTCTTTGTTCGTCATCTCTTTAATTCGAGTCAGGTATAGATCAAAATTGTATCACAACAATATGCTTTTAGTTCACTATTTTTCTTAAATACGTTTTAAAAATATAAACTTTTAGTTTAATATAGGTTATTTTTCATATAGCAAATCAATATATAGAATATATTAATAATATATACAGATACAAATTATGACATCGACATTACACAGAATAAAAGGTAACTAATCTAGAGGAATACCTCTCTCAAATATAATTTTTATTCATTTACGCAAGATATTCAGTACTGTTACATCAGATGTATTGAAAAGCTGTTCGTATTAAGTAGTGTTTGGAGTTTTGTGAGTCAGTGAAGGAAAAAGTTATGATCTAACGTTGGAAAAAGCATTACAAACCACATCAGAATATAAGTACACCAAAGTCAGAATAACAGAGAGTACAACTTTAAATAATATTGAAAAATTATGACGTCAAAACAAAATACAAAGGTGACATATGATAACAAATCCAAATTGACATCAACCGTATCTATCATAAAAAATTATTTTTAAAAAACTTTAAAAATGAAATACTAATGTTAAAACTATCAAATAATGTGTAATATTTCAAAATTGATTATGAGCGATAATAAATAACAACATTTTAATATATAATGCTTATAGCAAAAATACATAATAAAGTAGTGAAATATCTTTGCAATATGTTTTAAAAACCTGTATTCTCTCTCTCTCTCTCACACAAACTCTCTCACACACACAGACAGACACACACACACACACACACACACATTTTTTCAGCATGATAACTCGGTGCAATAATGTGTAAAAACAAATATTTCAGAAATCAATCTTACAAATCATAAGAATATATAACTGTACAGTTCAGTTATGAGATTATATATGGATATACTCATAATAGGCCAAATTTACCGGCGTTAAGGTTTGACATAGCACTTGATGTTGCTGGAATATTTTCTACATAAAGATTAAGTTACGGCAATCATTTCTTGTCCCTTAAAATTTTAAATTTCAAATGAGATATACGAATTAAGTTAATTACTTTTTTCGAAAAAAATATTTGAACTATTTTTGTATTTTGGACATAAATCCGTTTATCGTCCAGTCACACATACTTTTTAGATAAAAAATTCCACTACTTATCTTTTCAGAATATACTGTATAAGTATTTTATATAGCGTATATATATTTTGGCGCCCCCGAGGGTCTCAGACATTTAGCGTGTATTAACTTTGGCGCTATTATGCTTTCCCCTTAGAAGGTGAGATGTTGAAGTGTATTAATATGGCGGAAACTAATGTAAAACGCCAAAAACGCCAATCTTAATACATCAGCGAGAATAAATTGTATAGTATGAGGTTTCCTTATTGAAATATGAAGAAAAAAGTATTGAAATAAGTGCAAACATAGCACCTTTTGTATTGTAAAATCCTGCAATATTGGTGATCATTTGGGAATTGTCTATTATCAGACATTTTGTATACCAGTGTTCTGATATAGCCAAAACTTCGGTTACTAAAATATTTTACAATAAAAGTTTATATTGCACCCATACTATCTATTATTCTTACTGCTAAAATTCGTAATATTTATTTACATTTTAAAGTTCAATAATTGCAAGCAGAATCAATATTTTTAATTATTTTCCATGATCTTTTACAAATGGATATTCCGTTGCCATGGTTACAATCATCTTAATAAACTGTTGGAGACAGAAAGTTCAGCTCATATACTTTAATATTTATTTAAAAAGCTTTAAAACTTAAAACATTTTCGTTCTTATTTTAACTCAAATCTCGATGATAAGGGGTTAAATCATGGATTTAAAATGAAAATCCGATTGTTCTGCACAAAATGAAATAATATTCAGTGTTTTTAGACAATATAAAAGGTTTTTACTTCCGACTCGAAAGCGGGAGTTCGTGGGTTTAAACCCAAGACGGTAATACATAAACTTAAAATTTGAGATATTGCTCCTTTCATCGCGCTCGGCATTAGACAGTCGGAATTGATTGGTTCACCCATGCCACGATAAATGATTTGTTCTTATATAAATCCTTAATGATAATTACATTGCTCTCGTCGAAAATACAGTACAGACTTGTCAAAAGTTAAACAATAAACTGATAAATTAAGGTCGAATCGGCAGCTCATTGGTCCTATTTAGCTATGTCTCGCAAGTTTTTCGGCAGCAGCTGTCCATCTCTGGTAGTATATTTTGATAACCGATAAATCTATAGCAAATTCTAGCGATATTAAATACAATTTATGTAAATGTTTCTGTTAAATTTATTCATATTATTTTATATTTGAAGTAAGAAAAAAATGTCTAAATCATATATTATAATTTATTTTATTCATTTTTAAGGTTATTTTTTCGTTTGTCAGCGACATTTAAATTTAGTTTTGAATTTCGCTGAAATATTTAACCGCATTATTTGTTTTTTGACCCCTCGATTAGTAGCTAAGGAGGGACAAATGCTCACACTATCTAACGAAGGATCGACTGCTCATCTTGTTAGTACGCGACCCCTCGTTATCTAGTGCCGGGACTCACTTGCGAGAGGCCAGTTGGGCTGTAGAGCTGTTGACACTCTTAGCCGTCGAGGGGCCGAGACATAGATAACTTCTTGAACACTAGCTATTTATGTCTCGGCCCTCGGCATTTTGTTAGCTAAGTTTTTAACTATTGACAGGTCTCAAATTTGACTTGAAATTGATGATGCAACGTTTACACAACATACAACAACAACAATTCATTACACTTTCTTAAAAAAAAAAAAAAATAATTTAAATATAAAATTGTCGTCACATAAGTTGGTTTGGTTTATTATGCACAACATGTTTTAAGTGTAATATGTTGCGTAACCATTCTTAAAAGTATAAGTAATTTAATCTCAGCATTTTTTGTTCAAATAAATTTTATCATATTTCTATTTTTATTCGCAGGATAAAGATATAGAAAAGAAGTATTTAGTACAAGAACCAAGTATCCAAACCACTGTTGATAATCCGCAGCATGTGGTCATGTCTTACCAAAGTCTTAATGATACAAACAATACCGAACAACCTTTAAAACAACAAAAGTTTCATATTGAAATGCAAAGTGGAACAGACAAAAATGATGAGCAGCAAAGGAGAGAATTCAGCGGGTAATTGCATTATTTAACGTCATTATATTAAAAAAAAACATGATTTCTCAGAATGAAAGAAAAATACATATTATTAAATTTACAAATTCCCAAATACAAAACGCTGTTCTTACTAATTTTCGCAATAATGTCAATTTTATAAGCAAATCTGTATTGCAGAATTTGAATTTGAGTAAAAACACATAAAAGAAATAATAAAAAATACATACTTTTAAATTGGAAAAAAAAACAAAATTTTAACAAATTTGCTCGACGCAAATCCTCCTTTTTTAATTTTGCTTATTCAGTTAATGACATCATATGAATCTTGTTTTAATTGTAATTTTATAGATTAGGGCTGAGAGAACAGTTATTTAGATTTTTCTCTTATTGCACTAATGACAAAATGTTTTATTATTAATACTACTTTACAGTGAGGCAAAGCAAAGAGATTATACACCACAAGAAACTCTTAGAAGCAGGTTTACATATATCTTGTGGTTTATATTTTTCTTCGATGGCTTAGGAATACAGTTTATATCAGCACTGTACAAGGTATGTACTAAAATGGACAATACATACGACATTTTCAAAAAAAAGTCAAAGCTTACTCTAAAAACATTGTTGTCACCTGGTCACACACACACACACACACACACACACACGCGCGCGCGGCGACATTTACAAATATTGTTAGCTATCAAACGCTTTTGTGTAGCTTGAAGTATTTGAAGATGTTCAGAAAGGCTTAATAAAGTATACTTTTCTTTAAGCTGTTTAACTTGAACGGCCAGGGACGTATTGTTGTTCAATTAGTACTGTACCTGTGATTTGTGTTTTTAAGACTCCATAGTGCCCTCTTGAAAAATCTTGTTAAATTAAGAATTTAAAAGGTTTAAAATAATAGCTATGATTCTGGTCTACTTTTACTTTTTATAATTTATATTAATTTATCATATCGAATTACGAATGTCTGTTCAATTGTTGATTTATCTTTTCAAATTATGATTTAAGATTAAGATAAAACTAAACTACACGCCATTTAAATTTACATTTTAAGCGCTTCTGGGTGGTAACTTTTAACGGAGATGTTTATAAACCTATTAAGATATCTTTTGTAAAACCATTTTTCACTACTTAAACTTGGAAAACGACGACACGCATTATCATTTTAAATTACTATATTATCATATCTCATTATACCGTTTAATTCTAATACCCAATTTTTTTACCTTAGTACTTAACGCATCGATTTGAG
>JARBDR010000812.1:0-29570 GCA_029721355.1 Tegillarca granosa | reverse complement strand
GGAGAGAGAGAGAGGGAGGAGAGAAGGAGAGAGAGAGAGAGAGAGAGAGAGAGAGAGAGAGAGAGAGAGAGAGAGAGAGAAACAAAATATTACAGTAAGGTAAAACAACAAAATGGAATCATGATAATGACCACATAATTTGATTTCCTTGACTTTGGACGGTTTGAAGTATTGGTCTAGTTAGATAAAGCACTATTAAAAGTCACAACTATCAAACAAATAGAGTTTTTGATAGACAGCATATTTGTTGTGTTTCGCAATTTCATTTTTCAACTAACAATCGGTATACCAATGGGCACTAACTGCGAACCTTTGCTTGCTGATTTGTTTCTTTATTGATATGAATCAGAATTTTTACAAAGTCTTCTCAAATCTGAGAAAAGACTGTCGCTAAATCATTCAATTACACATACAGATAAATAGATGACGTTCTATCTCTAAATAATCACAAATTTGGAGAATATGTGAATGTCATCTATCCAAGTGAGCTTGATTTAAAAGACACGACAGTTTCTCCATATTCTGCTTCATATTTGGACTTATACCTCAATTATGACACCCACGAAAGGTTACATCTGAAGCTATACGACAAATGTGATGACTTCAATATTCCTATTGTAAACTTTCCGTTTCTTTGCAATAATATCTCTGCTTCTCCTGCGTATGGTGTATATACTTCACGCTTTATACAGCTTCTTCCCACTATGGGGACTTTCTGCAACGAAGCAAATTACTTACAATTAAGTTGTTGACACAAAGATATTTCAAGCCTAGGCTAATAAGGGCCCTTAAATAGTTTTTATGCCCGTCATCACAATATTGTTGATAAGTATGTAGTAACTACACTTATACTGGATATATTTGACTTCTTTGTTTCTTTCACTCTCCAAATTGGCGTACATGTGACGGTTGTAGTTAACTTAGAGTTTTTAAAGTTTTTACTTTGTTTTTAAGATTGTGATATGGACAAGGACTGGTATGTTTGTTTTGTTTGTTACATTATTTAAATAACGCGTTTTAAGTTAGATAGATAAATAGATAGATAGATTGATAGATTATATAGGTGAGACGGTGTTTTTGTGTGCTCATTGACCACCGGTTTCTATATAAGTTAAATAATTGGGTCTGCTTTGTAAAAGATTACTTGCGAAAACACTTATTCCTGCACCATATGTGCCTGTAATTTATTGGAACATTAAAACATTAAGTATGGTTACAAAGCGAAGCAATTGTGTAACAAACTGCCTACCAGTTTCAGAAGCCGACGAAGACGAAAATCAAGCTAGTCGGAACTATTGGTTGGACAGTTTGACCTAGGACGGTTATGAGAGGTTTTCCTTTAAGACCACGTGTACCCCTTTGTTGGGTTTCTACTTACACTGAAGTGTCACTTATATAAAATGCAGTGTTTGCGTGCTTTTGCGCGTTTTTGGTAGCGTATCACCTATTGTAGACGTAAATTATTCACTGACACGTGTCGAGTAGCGTTTGTAAGTCAGACGGACGACAGCTGTCTATCTGCGTCTTGGTGAGTGAGTAAAATATAAAATCCAAAGTGTATTGTATATTTTCTTATGTAGCCGTTCTATTACCATATTGAAGATTTAATATATAAACTAACAACAGTACAGACCTGTCGAGGTTAAACACTAGGCTAACTACTTAGTGCCGAATATATATATATATATATATATATATATATATATATATATATATATATATATATATATATATATATATATATATATATATATATATATATCATAGCGATTGGTTAACTTGCAAGGGTATATCAAAGTTCATACATTAACGCACGCGACATTTTGGCGACAAATGTGTAGTAAATCTTACATCGAATGTCCTGTGGTTCAGGATACATAAATCCCTAACCCTCTAAAACCTGTATAATACACACACACACACACACACACACACACACACACACACATATATATATATATATATATATATATATATATATATATATATATATTTCACATGACCAGTTCTTAAAAAACAATTTGTATTGTCACTAGCGCTTTCATGTCTTACGACAATCTTTAGGTGACTATTCAGGTGATAGTCACCTGAAGATTGTCCTAAGACATGAAAGCGCTAGTGACAATTCAAATTGTTTTTTAAGAACTGGTCATGTGAAATTTTTATTTATTGATATATTTTTCTGTACACACACACACACATATATATATATATATATATATATATATATATATATATATATATATATATATATATATATATATATATATATATATATTCTTAAGTTATTGATTTGTTTTCTGTTTTAATTCAATACGTCAGCGGCATTTGAATTCTGGTCTTATATGTCGCTGATTGATCTATATGTTTATTTACAATGGCATTCTCACAGGGCGCCCGGCTATTGAGGGATCAGCTACTCGACAACTAGCTAACGCGTGATCAACTGTCTACCACTCGTTTACCTTCTCGACTCATTATAAGCTAGTGGCTGGACGACCTGCCAAGGAAACGAATAGGCTGTGGAGGGGCCGAATAAGCTGCCGAGCCATTGAAAGCCTTAGCTGACGAGCGACGGAGTCACAGATAGCTTCTCGACCACAAGCTACCGCAGCCAAGTGTCGACTCATTTTCGTTAGCTTAGTGTTTAACGTTCGACAAATATGTAGTGTATGTACTACTCTAAAAAGTAATCTTTATTTCTGGTTCATAAAGCCTGTTTACTTTTTTGATGCAATAATTTTGAATACGTTTAAAGGTGTATGACTTGGCATCATGTCGTTGGTTTTAACAACTCTGTTGCAAATAAAACTTCTGAGAATATGCAAAACGGTCTATTGTTAAATGACCGAATTTCTTCTCCATGTAATGGAATAATACACGATACAAAACTCAGTTATTTTTGTCCAGCGGTTTTGGAAAAAAAGAACGACTTGGTCGCTTTCATTTCTCTGATATTTGCACAACGTAGCAAGATTCAATGTTCCGCCCGGAATAGCGGTTGAGAATTCTGATAACTCGAAAAGCTACAATGTTTACATAAAAAACGCAAACATGATAAAAAATTAATTTTGATACGGTAAATCGCACATGTATAGCTAAATGTCAAATTGAAAAGTAAGTTATAGTTCCACCGCATCTGGCGCTCAACCCAATTCCGGTCACTTTGTTACTAGTATTACCGATGAGTGTATATATGTCATGATATATTCAATAAGTCATCGCTTTAAATGCTATAATTGAACTAAATATTTAATATATATCAATCAGCATACTTTAATTTTTAGCTGCAATAATTACATAGGAAAGTATATGTGCTTTGTCCTAGAATATATCAAATGACTAGCTATAAGTTTTTTCACAAATGACTTTACGAATGGCTTAGTGGGGCTTAGAAACACGCATCGGATGAACTTTGGTGATAATTGAAAACCCAGGTTTTACTTTATTTACTGTTCCGCGTATATATAGAAAGAAAAGTTCAAAGGTCATAACCCAAAACAAAATAAATTGGAAATAACATCAGATATTCCAAAAAATATAAACAATTTCTCATCATACAAAAACGTAGAAAAATGCTATGTCAAAAATCCATTTTCACAATTTTTATCATTTTTAATTTTTACAATTTATTCTCAGGTTAAAAAGACTAATACTTAAAAATACCTGAAAAATCGATATTTCACAGATGTCATAGCTGGTCAGATCTTGTACAATATTTGGAAAAATTGTACTGCACTTATTCATCATGCTTTGAAAACCATGCCCGACATATAAAAAATTACAGAATTGTTATAAAGACACACGGTATATTCCAATAGAGCCGAGGCGTAGAGAGAAGCCCTGATACGTAAGCGCGCTTATGTGGTCTAATGCGCGCGAATACGGATCGGTGGTTTACTCCGGGTACTCCGGTTTCCTCCACCATCCCAAAAATGACCGCCTCAAAATAAGTGAACAAATCTTGACCGGGGCGTAAAACACCATAAATCCATTCTACTCTATTCCAATAAGGCAACCTGCAATCAGTCAATGACTCATGCAAAAATTTAGACCCGTGAGATGTTGTTTTTATGTGGTTACATAAGGCATCAAATAGACGTTATGCTAGAAATGTATCCAATTTCCCAAAACAAACAATTAAAATGCCCTTTCTTTGACAACTGACCTGTCCGCTATATTATGTGCTCATGCAATTTGTACCCGGGACACCCAAAAGTATTCTGCCATGAGGTCACCTCAAACCAATGGTCTTTTTTAAAATGACAACCTGGATTAAAATTTTAATAATAATAATAATAATAATAATAATAATAATAATAATAATGATAATGGTGCATTTGGTTTTTGTTTTAGATTTCGAGTTTTATGCAGTAAACAAAAACATTTCAAATGTAAAAAAAGGCTTTTCAAGTTTTTGATCTAAACGTTTCAAACTATTTTCATCAATAACCAAGGCATTGCATATTAACAAATTTGACTAATATTTGAGGGGAGGTAATCAGGTCTTAAATTCTTATATAGTTACACATGTCTATATAGTGCAATTCTCACATGTGTAGAAAATACAATCTATATATAGTCTTAAATGTACTTAAGATTCATGTGTCGAGTAGGTAGACATTTAAACTAAGTTACATCTGTCAATGTTAGTTTATATTTATCTCGCGACAAGGAAGTAATATCTTGTTTAAATGTTCATTTCAATGTTAGCCTAAATTATGTATAAAACTAAATTCGGAATTTATATTTTTTTAATCACAATTATTGTTCCTGGGAAAGGTACGTACGTGCTTATTTTTATTTATCTATTGTTTATTTTTTTTATTTATTTATTTATTATTTTTGTATAATATTAAAATTTTTTATTCTATTTGACATATATCGATATATCACAGTTTATCTTACCTCAGATTTAAATGTTGTTATTACTTTCTTTAGAGTGTTATCAAAAGGCTTTATCTCGATATTGACATTTTTTGTATCGGTGTTCCAATTTTGATATACGATATTGTTTAAAGAAACATTCTTTATGTGCAATGCATGATTTATTCAAAATAAATCTCTCGTCTAATTTTCTTTACTTTTGTTATGCATCCACATCTGATGTAGTTTGTTCGCTAGATTCCTAATTATAGATTAAATGTAATATGAAACAATAATTTATATTTAATTTATTTCTGAACTTGAGCAAGAGCATTGAATGTAAATCCAAAGCGTTTAAGAAAATCGCGCGTTGGGTAGGTGTGTTTAAACATCTAGGCTTCGACAAGGTTACTTATAACTTTATCATACAACATGCTGTCATAGTTGGAGACTATAAATGTTTTTTATGCATCGTGATATATGTAATAAGGAGCTTTAACCCCCGCCGGATTGAAGTTAAAAATTGTTATGTACCGGTCAATCTGACATTTTCCAATAAGAACAATCACTAGATCATATGTACTAGGTGTTTTTAAAAACGCCTAATGCACAGTTTAAACCATGTTTGATAACGATGACTATTACGTCAACTGTTGTCGTATAAAAACGTTAAGTTTTATTAGGGAACTTTGTCTGGTAGATCGTATTTGTTGTGCCTTACACTTGATTTTATATTTCAGGATGAGGTCAAGTTAGTGGAGTGTAAATGAGTATTTGTTTCGTAAAGAATTTTTAGAATAACAGTTAGTGTTAGTTAACTTTCTTCATAATATTGATAAGAAGCTCTAATACCGTAAGAAGCAAACCTTTTAGTTTAACTATATTAAAACAACATTGATTTAATTATTATCTTTATTACAGCTCAGTATAGTATAACACCAAGTAGTTCATATGCTGTAAAGAATAGAGATTTCCATCTTACTTGTAACATAGGATCATCATACAGTACCATCATTTGCTATTACCTGGAGACGGAATGATCGAGTTGTAGCTATTGTTGGATCATTTAATTGTCAGATATATGTAGGAACAGGAGGACAGGATCTTTACCAGCGGTATACATATAACTGTACAAGTAATAGAAGTTATAATTTATATATATCTGCTACACAGATAAACAGTGAGGATGGTTCTGTTTGGAGATGTGGAGATAATGATATAAATCTTGGATTTAGTGGTGATTACACTCTGATCGTTTATGGTAAGAAATAGAAAGAAAAAAATATAACGAAATGCAATTCTAAATAAATTTGAATTGATAGTTGTTCACTTTATATATATATATATATATATATATATATATATATCAATAAATAAAAATTTCACATGACCAGTTCTTAAAAAACAATTTGTATTGTCACTAGCGCTTTCATGTCTTACGACAATCTTCAGGTGACTATGAATTCTTTTGAATGACAACGAGTTTTACTACGTAAAATTATTATGACGTCATCGATACAAAGGGGAGATAATAAACGTCACTGGTAAAATCGGAGGTAGTTAACTACAGTGTTGACGTAAAAATTAATGAATTGATTAAATTTTTGAAATACGTTAATAAATAAATGTTTTTAAGTTAACAATGTCCATTTAAAACTGGTTTAAATTTATCAATAAAAAACAGTTCTTTGATTGTCCGTTTAGTATTATCACTATCCATCAATTTATAAAAAGGAAAAACTGAAAACTGCTTATTTCCGCAAATGTCTAAATGTTCACTCAGAGGGATTTGGCGAAGATTTGGTTGTCTAATTTGTTGCCGGTGCACTCTTATTCTTTCGGAGAGGGTATTTCCGGTTTGACCAATGTAGATCTCATTACATCCAGGACACTTTATACAATATATAAGGTTTTTACTTTTACAAGTCATATTTGTATTGGCATAAATTTTCACCCCACCGTTGTTATATAATTCACTACCAGTATGTATATATGCACATGTTCCACACCTGGCATGTTTTTTATTGATAAATTTAAACCAGTTTTAAATGGACATTGTTAACTTAAAAAATTTATTTATTAACGTATTTCAAAAATTTAATCAATTCATTAATTTTTACGTCAACACTGTAGTTAACTACCTCCGATTTTACCAGTGACGTTTATTATCTCCCCTTTGTATCGATGACGTCATAATAATTTTACGTAGTAAAACTCGTTGTCATTCAAAAGAATTCATAGTCACCTGAAGATTGTCGTAAGACATGAAAGCGCTAGTGACAATACAAATTGTTTTTTAAGAACTGGTCATGTGAAATTTTTATTTATTGATATATTTTTCTGTACACAACAAAAACTAACTGTGGACTATATATATATATATATATATATATATATATATATATATATATATATATATATATATATATATATATATATATATATATATATGCATATGCATTTAAACCTAAAAAACTTTTGAAACCTTCATGCTTTGCATAAGTAGAAGATGTACTAGGAAGCTTTAAAAGAAATTGGGTAAGTAATCTAATGGCGTTTTACATCCAAGTCAAAACATTCTGACTTATATAGAGACCCTCGTCAACGAAAGGGGTAAGTGTCATACGTAATGACCTTTGCATAACGCCCAGGGAAATGAACAGGGATTGTCTTAAAGCGCAGCAGACTTGTGTGCAGGCTCCCATGATTCTCAGTTTCAAATACCATGTTCTTTGCTAAAGAAATGTCACTTTCTATTTCAAGTTCTCAGTAAGACCAGGGTTCGAACCGCGACAACCTACAAACGACTAATAAAAAGAAGGAAAAAACAGAAGCCTGAGAACTAAATCAAGTATTATGCAAACAAGATCATCTCATTGCTTCAAATACTTTTAACCTGTCAGGTATAAGAAGGTACTGCGTCTTACAAAATCAGTTTGCTAACATAAAGATGAAATGCTGGTTAGAGTATTGGTTTTTTAAGTCCGATGCATTGTTGCCTTACATAAAATGTGACACTAAGACCGTAAGGATTGATAGATAAGTAGCATAAGCCAAACTATTGAAAAATAATGAATCTAAAGGTCCCAAATTATAGGAATCCAAATCCCGCTAAGGAATACTTTGCATGAAGGAACAGACCTTAGTTTTGAATAATTTTTTTAAAAAATTAGATGTCTGAAAATTTTGCTACATGGTGTATTTTCTGACAGCACAAAGTACTGCCTACTGAGTTAGGGATACACTCCGGGAGTTTTATTCCATCAGTAGCGGTTGCCGCTCAGGGATAGTAAATATCAGTGACACTAAAACCGAAAGGTATGATAGATAGGTAACACGAGGAAGCAAAAGGAAAACATGGCTGTTCTGACAACAATTCTATAGTTTATCGAGTGTGGTTTCGCTTTAGATCACTCTTCTACTGAGACCTCTGTCGCTGACATGTTAAATATTTGACAAACGTATGCACATTTCGGAACCTCATTCGTAATTTCTGACTTGATAAAAAAATATTTCAAGATATCAAGAAATAAATGAATACAAAGTTAAAAAATTATATGAATTCACATCCAGCTAAGGGAAAAGAAACTTAGTTTTATGAAATTAAAAAAGATAGACGACTGATTATTTATGTTATTTATAAAACAACAAATGTGATTTATCTGCTATGTGTTTAAGATACTTTTATTTTAGATCCTCCAACTGCAGACCCAGTGATATCAGGTTACAGTGGTACAACAACTTACCTAGGTAACACATTGACTTTGACATGTACATTGGATGGTGGTAATCCATTAGCTATTTTATCATGGAAGTGTAAAGGGTTCAATGTACAAGGTGTTATTGCCAACACACAGACATCGGCAATAAGTAGATATACGGTAACCATAGATACCAGTTATAATGGACAGACGTGTTCATGTGCAGCCTCACATCAACTCTGGCCAGACAATAAACTAGCAACAGTCATCCGTTTTTGGTACATTGTATGTATAAATCATTTACTTTAACAATAAATGCGAACTCTTTATTCTAATGCTTTGCATATCATGCTGGCAATATTAAACAATTATTCGGCCTAAATTGGAACATTTTACAAACATTTTCAAGTATATAACATTTTAAATAGTTTATATCTTACAATGGAAACTCATGAACTATTCTACATTTTAATGATTCATGTACGAATTTGATTTCATCCTTTCCAAATAATTGAAAAGCAATATAATGTTTGAAAGAAAAGAATGTAGTTTAATAAGTTTGCATGGATTTTGAGACATTTAATGCCAGACTAAAATGTTTACTGTTTATAGTCTGATTTACTGCTTGAAACAACTCATATAATAATTATTGAATATGATGCCCTGTTTTAAAATGATTTTTTGAAACCAAAAAAAAAAATATTTGCTATCTGCGATATGATTGAAAGACTTTTTATACATATAAATGCAATAAAATAGATTGACTACTGTATTTTGATTCCTTTTTCTTCCTTAGATCCACCAACAACAAATCCAGTAGTAAGTGGATATGATGGAACTTATCGTTATCAGGATGATGTAGTTACATTGACCTGTATTGTATCAGGTGGGTCACCTCCGGCTACTTTATCTTGAACTTGTAATGGTCAACAGCAATCTGTTATAAGACAATCTACATCAGGTACAACAGTGACCAGTGGTATAAGGGTTACCATGAAAAAGGAACTTAATGAGAAGACGTGTACATGTCATGGAAGACATTCCGATGCCAGATATTCTCCAAACGTTTCTAGTAATCCATTTATCGTATATTGTAAGTATATAGGTAGATACATTCCCAGTAATGTATTGTTTATTGTAAGTATAAAATCAGATACAATGTTGAAGTATGTCATATGTAAGGTAATATCTAAAAAAAAAAAACAAACAGTCTTTCAAATTTCAAAATTAATTATTAATTGTGTTGTATACTTTGTAACTGACATTGGCATTCATCTTTTTGTCTAGTTTTAATAAAAAACAATATTATCATGTAATACTTACGTTATGTGATATCAGTGTATAAAGGGTATGCTAAGCTCAACTTTCTTGATGCTACTATTAAAATTAGCAAACGGTTAATTAAAACTTGTAAAATAGATTAAATAAGCATTACACAGTAATTCTAGTGAATTAGAAAATACATACATGTGACACTTTCAGGTTCGTCACAAATGATTCAGAAACTATTGTCTGGACGTTTACAGTAAACAGGCATTATGGATAAATAATTGGTCAATGTGTGAAGTGTAAATAGAATTAAGTTTAAATAGGTCAGAACTTTCTCTCTAGGATTTTGAATTGGACATGGTCAATTATGTTTGTGTTTTATAAAACAATTTCGGAAACATCCAAAGGTTCACACCCCCTAATTATTTTAGGTCTCGGTTCTATATACTTTTGATTTGTTTATCAAAGAAAGATAATTATCTGAGGAAAACAGGAAATGACAAGTCATAAACTGAAAATCATTGGAACATCAATATCAATTACAATCACTGTTTAAAATAAATCTAATATCTTATATTTACAATTGCAAATATTGTTAGAACTGGCTAGGTCATAGTCTCGTAACTTCAGTATAGAAAGTGTCTTTGGACTTAACAACTAATGGCGTAAGAATACACCAAAATCTTTAAACAGATGTCAATGGATTTTTCTGCGTGAAACGCGAATTACCTATGCATTGCCATTATTCAATTGTGTATATTATTCCCAGATTATGCAAAATACACCTGCTTCAATATTGTTAATACCCTCATTTACGTAACCAAACACGAAGTCAATTGCTAAATATAAGATATTGCACATTAGACTAAAAGTAACCAAGAATAGATTTACATAAGGAAGGTATCTTGTATATATTTATTATAAATCTCCATTGATAAGGGCAGATATATTTTATGTAGTCGTAGTAAATTGTCATTTCATTTTCACTAATTAGAAATTGAAATCAGCATATATACAAACTCATACTAGATTTGAATTGAACATCTGAGGTATTTGTTATTGTAGCTGGCAGACATTTTATCAATGCAAATGGGAGTTATTTCTACAATTTATGCCATTTAAAGTGCAAAAAAATAAATAATGAAAAAAAAAATAAAAAAAGAAATTTCAACAAGTGCCGTTACATGTTCAATAACACATTGTCAGCCAGGATTTATGTTGAAGGTCTCTCATTAGTTCAGGTTGTGTTTTGTTACTGTTTCCTTCATGCTTAAGTACATGTTTATGTATTCATGATAGATCCCCCAAGTAATCCACTTGTTGAAGTGTTACCAGATTCGACATTCCCATGGATTGAAAAAGGAAACGGAAAACTTCGATGTTCAGTTAATGATGGAAATCCACCCATATCTTATGATTGGTCAAGTCCAAATGGTGTAATAGCAGGGCAAACATCAAACACATTTTCACTGACATCATTAACAAAAGATGACAACAGGAGGGGATATAGTTGTAAAGTTTTTAATGCTTATACAATTGCAAAGAATCTGAACTTACTATCAAGGACCAAACAACTAGATGTTGAATGTAAGTTTTGTAGTTTGTTAATCTACAGTAAAACCTAAATGTTGGAAGTATTTAACAGATTTCTTAACTGAAAAAAAAATTTACTTTAAAAAGGCATTATGATTTAAATGTTAAAATTCTTTAACATGTATGTAAACAATATCACATTAAAGAGAAATATAGAGAACATATAAACGTCTTGATACGTATAATATATTTATTTGCTTCTACAAGTTTAAATACTGTATGGCATTCTAATATCCATAAAAGGAAACATCGGACAATAAAAAAAGATTTTCTTTGTGGAAAACCAGAAAACATTGTATAGGTTTTAATCTAACGCGATTGTACTGAATTGAAAACAAAATTATTGAATTATATTCACTTTTAGGTATAAACATAAGATGTATAGGTATTAAATCCCTTTTCAACAATAATACAGGGAAGGGCTTTAAAATTACAAATTTGGAATAATTAATTGGATTGGTTTTTATGGTTCACAGGTACTAAACACAACTGCTGATATTGAGAATTTGAAACATTTAAATGATGATTTTGAAAAAAAATATGATCACAAATACAAAAATATTTTCATTTTTATACTTGACATATATTAACTTTTGTTGTATTTTAGATAATCCGGTAGTAACTGTTGGTATTTCACCTGCATATATCCGAGAGACTGATACTTTTGAACGACCCTGTACAGCTGATGGTAATCCGCCACCAACTATATCATGGACATCAAATACAAGTCCTTCTAATGCATCTAAATTCAAATTAGTTACAACAATGAGGAATCAGACTGGGGATTATACATGTAGAGCACAGGCTCAGTCTAAAGGTCCTCATGGATTATTATCTGGTCAAGCTGTTCTAAAAGTAATTGTTCAATGTAAGTAATAGAATACATTCTTGGAGCTGAAAGATATTAAGTTGCAAATGCATTCTTTTAGCAATTAAACTGTTTTAAATGATTTTCGTTGTTAATATGAATGCAAAAATAGCGTGTTATGACTAGTTTGCCTTGTAATGTGTTTTCATTCATTTTGCCATTAAAGATTTATTTCAAACAGTTCAATTCTTATATTTTCGATATTATTATTATTTTTTTTTGTTTTTGTTTTTTTTTTTTTTTGTTTTATTGATTCATTGATTTGAAGACTCGAAAAATCTCTCCTATGAGATATGCACATCGGAAGGAGTTTATTAGACACAACATTTTTTAATCATAGATGTTAAAAGGGTAACAACTGAAGTGAGAATTTGCAGAGAAATTTGGAGTAAAAGCGTTATTTGCATTGTGTTCGACCTACGATCTGTTCATCTTATACGAAACTGTATAAACTGTAGTCATGGTTTTCAATGACCAAGCACGTGGGTCTCGACTCTGTTCTAGGTTTTGTTAGTGTAGATAGGAATTTCCCGAGACACTTTTTTTCTGGAGTGTCGACATTGTTTGGTTTTATGATCTCAATAAATATTTAGTCCCATGATTTGATATGATCATTATATGCCCACCTTATTACTAGGTAATGTTCAAATGTTGGATGGCAGTGTCACTTTATCAGTAAGGAGTATATTTATTATTTACACCTGGTGAGGTGCAAATGCCTATAAAATAGAAAATCATCGTTTCTCTGTTATATTGATTACAAAGGCTAATATGTAAATTTTCTTATTAACAAATTAAGCTTGTAAACCAGATGATTTTCACTAAAAGTGGCATACATATATTTTTGGAACATTTCATAGATGGGTACCAGGGATGTAGCGCCTTTGCTAAGGTACGAAGAAGTTTTTATAAGATCTGATTGTTTAAGTTTTTTTATTAATTAATTGATTAATTTATTTATTTATTATTTTTTTTATGGGATTGACGATTTTGACAGACCGATTCTTGTCCGTTTTTTAGGCAGGCCGTCTAAAACACCTTTTTGTTCTTTTAAATTCTGACTCTCAAAATGACCCTATTACAGTGAATATCAGCCATGTGTCTATTTATTTATTTAAGTAATTTCACGTGTCACGTGAATCACGTGTTTTCGTTTTTGATTCATGGTCTAAATCAATGTAAAAGATCTTAGGCTTGGATAAATTTAAAACAGCAATAATAATAATATTATTAAAATGAAAGAGGACTTTGAAGTGTTAAACACCAATGCACTCATGGAATCACAACAAAAATATTTTTCGTTTGTTGTCAGCTCTAACAATGTAAAAAATCACTACAGAAGGAAGTGCTTAGATACAAAAATATTATATTTTTATGATTACAATAACCAGTATCAGGTGTATAGGTTAGCATGGTATGCTATTAAGATTAAAATTATAAATTGACATCAATTTGTATAAAATGTGTCCTTGGATTATCATTCTTTAGTCAGTTGACAGCTAAATTATTCAATGTATATTATTCTTAGGTCATTTAGTTCCAGATATGCACAAATGGTAGCCATGGGCAAGGTACTTAGATGTTTGTCAATACATCTTGAAAACATTCTGTATATTAAAATATTGTTGGCATAGGCACGGCAAAAATTTCGATATATGGTTTAACGACATATACTCAAAGGTCAAGATCACAGCCGCAAAAAACGACTGAATAATCAATTATATTGAAAACTGTTTAAAATTTGTATATGCATGTATATTAGAATATTAGATGTATTGACATGACGAACATTTTGATATATGGTTTAAAGTAAAGGTTTAAAATTCAAGAAAAAAGATGTAAGATATAGTTAATTATTTGGAAATTATTGATTGTACTAGTAACTACATGCATATTAGGTAAATAAAATGTAATTAGTTATTTCTGGTTAAGTTTTCCTGCACTTATAAAATTGAGAAAAAATGAAAAGTTTCTGTACCTTTCATATTGTTTGTTGAACTTTGCAAAAAACTTTTTAAAAATCCTCGCAATTCAACATTTGTATATCTCTTCATAAAACACAAATTATTATCTATCGTCTGTATAATTATATCAGTCTTGTTAATAACATCGTTGATTTCGTAAACTTAGCCTGACTTTAAACCCACCTTTATACCTTACATGTAGACTCAGGTAATATAGTTAGAATTATCACAACCACGGATAATGTTTGTTTCAAAATATAACTTCGTTTCTTAGTAAATGACAAAGGCTCAATTTTTGTGAATGATTACTTCTAATAAATTTAATATTGTGAGTTATCTTAGTCATTTAAAATAAAATTAAATACTAATTAAAATTTCTTTCTCATCAGCTAAAATAAAATAATGTTTTTTACGATAAATCTACCTGAATAGTTGAGATGAAAATGTTAAATTTATTTAAGATGATTGGAAAATTATTTTTTCATTTAAATGAGTCTCGTTTTATTTTGTATTATTAGTTCCACCGACAGTTCAACCTATATTAGAACATTATTGTATTTAATGTGTTTCATGTTTGAGTATTTATTTGTTCGGAATTTTTTCAGTTCCACCGACAGTTCAAGCTGTACTAGAACAAACCAGTATCACAGAAGGACAAACTGTATTTATGAACTGTTTAGCTAGAGGAGTACCAGATATGTATACATATGGAGGATGGGTTCAAGAATACAGGAATACTGTAATACGTTCTGTTAATGACTTTATATTATCGAAGAACCAACAAAATCTGACTCTGTCGGGAGTGACACACCACGATATTGGTATATACAGATGTAAAGCTCACAATACTATAACAGACAAGTATGGAAATCTTTTTCAACACGGAATGACAAACTTGGATATAAAATGTAAGATATGTTAAAAAAGTATAATGTTTACACCATTGCAAAAACAGCTATGCCTATTTTCTGTTTTATATCACGAAGTAAGTAAAGAAAATCATTTAGTGCCATTAGAGGAAAATGTTATTGCCCTTAAATTATAATACAATGTTGTATTTACTTTTTATATTTTCATATTATTTTTCACCCTAGAGGTTACAGCACATTTCTTTTAATTTCAAAAATTGAAATAGAAAATGTAAAATACGTATTTAAGATATAACTTAAATATTAACAGATGTTAAATGTTAATAGATACAATTATCTACAAATAAAAAAATGGGAAATTACGCTTCTTGACCACTGTTAAGGTCGAATCGTTTTGATTATGTATATAATGACTTTGAAATAAAAATATTGTTTTTATTACGGTTTCAACAGTTCTAGAAAATTTCATACTGAACTTAATAAGACATTTGAAATACGAATTCCAATTTTCTTGAGTCCTATTCTACAAAATGTAGATACTATAACGTTGACAAAACAAAATATTGGCCAAAAAGAAAGACCAGATATCAAACTTAACTTTGGAACAACAAATCTGGATATTGTGTTCTATGGTAAAGCTATCACTGTGAAAGGACAAGAAGTAATAATTCAAATGATTCAGTTTACAAATGAATCACAGGGCAATTATACAATTGGAATAAAAAACTACGACCAAGGACCAACATCGTATTTTGCGTTTGAAGTAATTCTGTCTGGTAATTATATTTTGAAAAATACAATAAACTTTTATTGTTACTTTTGAAAATTAATATGAAAATAACTAATGCCACTTATTCATCATAAGACGCTATATTTCAAGGCATTTTGAAGTCTGAAAAAACTATGTTATTTTAAAGAAAACCATCCAGTATACTGGACACAAAATTTACGGGTCACTTGTTTACTAAATAATTCATGTATGTAAAATAAATAAAATGATAATGATAATATTATACTAGTATCTATTGTGCTCTACATGTGGGCCTAGTTATAAAGATATACATATATAGGGTACAAATAGAAATGGGTTTGGAAGGTCAAAGGTGTATGTTATTTTTCGGTTTATGACTCACTTAAAAACTCAAAAAAAAAAATTAATTTGTTAATCCACTGTTATCTTTGAACCTTTTTATTAACTTATCCATTAAGCAGCAACACTTATTGATAATGCCAATGCAGTTTTAATGTTGTAATCTAGACAGGTCCAAAGGACATTTGCTCAGAATTTTATTAATATGCCAAATGTGTTTTGTCATGGCTGTGGATTCGATTTCAGTACACTGGCAGTGTTACAGAAAGGCCTCCGTTAGGTCGACTGAGAACTTTACAGCCCAAGAAAACCGTATTGTTGGTAATTGAGATTGGTGAAACCGGGTTGAATCTGCTGTGCATTTAAAAATTCAGTTCAGACAAGCTACCGGAAGGCGGATCCCTCGTCAAAAGTGAGAAAGGGACTTCAATATTTTAATCTACGTATTATAGACTATCATCCATTCCGGTACATAATCAACAAAATTTGCAAGTGCATTAGTGTAAACCCATATTTATCACGGGTGATTTTAAATTAAGTCGACTTACACGATCGCAGAAGGCATGTGTGGCATATGAGAAATAAACTCTATGCTAATTGTGACATTGTTAAGCTTGGTCGTTTTGGAAGCAACCCAATGATTGTAATGGGTGTGATTTTGATTTTGCGGTATAGAATTGGAATATTTCTTGCTTTTTCTAGATCTTTCACGAGCGCTGACACTATCAAGCCCAAATTTACTTTCATTGATAATCATGCCCTACCTAAGTATCGTTAAGATACTGCAAAACAAAAGAGCACGTTTAAGATGCCCACAAGTTCTGCCTAATACAAAAGAGCCTACAACTGAGGGGAATCTCCTAAAGTGTCACAAAACCTTATTTGCTGCTTGATCCAACCTATTGCACAACAAAGGGATTGTGTAATCGAAGCCTATAGAAGAGAGACTAGCTATTGGTGACGTGGTTCTTGTCATAAAAAAGATTTCTTTTTTTTACCCATATTAAATTCTATTTTGTTCTCTGGATTGCCATACTTTGTTGATCCTCAGATTATTCAGAAAAATAAAACTCAAACATAGCAGTCACGTACAAACCACTATCTCACCAATAATAATAATAATAACAATAATAACAATAATAATAATAATAATATTTATGATGATGCTGATGATGATGATGATGATGATGATGATGATGACGATGATGATGATAATGCCCAATCTAGTTATATACACAAACTTTTATCAATAAATAGAGGCAGGGATCTCTGGACGGGTAAGCAAAATATTGTTTTAACTACCTACACGTGTCACGTGCAAAATGTTTTGAAATGTTCCATTATTGTCTGGAGTTGATTAGTATTGAATATTGTTGAATAAACATTGCACAACTTTAAAACTTAGTTTATTATACTTTTTTATTCTAAGTGTTTTATTCGTAACTTTTTATCCAGTATAGTTTGCAACGTTACTTCCAAGCAGTCCTTAACAGTCTCAAATTTAACATTTAATTTGTCTCATTTTGGTTCTCTGTTTTAATATATATCTTAAAGTATTGTTGAGTTCGCGAATTTATTTGTTGATTTAATTCTAATCTTTACTTTTATCCTTAACGTTAGTTGCCAGCATTTCTCAAATGTCTCAAATTTAACAACTCATGTATCTTTTTTCTTGTTACTTCATGTTTCCGGTTTTATATATTTATGTAACAGTTGTAGACTTAATCATTTTTGTGTATCAAAGTCTAATCTTAATTACTGTTGAAGTGACTGTGGCATTTAATTTTGCCTAATTTTCATTGAAAAAAATTAAATATACGGGAATTTTTTATTGAAATGACTGTTGTCGAAACTGAAAATCGCTGTGTGCATTGTCAATCACCATATAGTATTTCTCTACGAAGCTATCTGTTGCTGCTACTGGAATTTTATTTGCTAAACACTTTAATTTGTAAACCTGTACCATGCCTTGTGTATATATATATATCACCAATACCTGTTCAATTTAAAAGTGCCATATGTACAGACTTTTGGAAACACATTCCTCATAAGTGACACTGCGGTAAAAAAATAAATAAAAAAATAAGCCTTAAAGTTGAAATTTAATGAATCTTAAGTTCCAAAATCATATGAATCCAAATATGTCTGTGTTTTATTCCAACATTTTTGTTGAAAAATGCATCATCTGCACAAAAATCTAGCATTTTTTATCAGCGTAAAAAAACCCTATAAAAAGCTTCCTTATATGCCAGTTGTTTTAACATGTCTTTATCGAGTGAACATCATAGCATTATTAATAAAATATGAATTTTGTATGTATATCTCTTATTGTAATCATTGTTTTGTTATTTTTAAATAATTATATCAAAGGTCCACCAGAACACCCAAAAGATTTTAAGATACTTAGTAGTACGACAGACAGTGTGGTAGTCACATGGGTAGCTGGAAATAATGGAGGACATCCACAAACATTCGTTATATCATACCAACAAAAAGGGAAAGATGAAACATTAAAAACAAAAAATGTTACGGAAACATTTAACAAAATCAACTATACACTTGCTATATCTGGGCTTTCATCTGAAACAGAATACAGTTTCTCGATTTATGCTTATAATATTAGAGGGAACTCCAAACATAATTTGGAATTACTAACTTTTTATGCCATAGCAACAGCAAAACGTAAGTAATTATTATTCATTTTAGTTAATTATAGTACTTTAGTTAGTTGATAGCTATTCTTGATTTTTATATTATATATTTTATACAGAACGAGTAAAAAAAAATATGACAAAGCACTCGAAAAAGTTACATTCAGCACTTGATGGCAAGTCAGTTATTTAGAAAATTAAATAATTTGCATGATTATCTTTACATTGTTTACAATGTTTAAGTTAAGTCACTTTTAGTTTAGGCTTCTTCAATATGTTAAAAATAAATTTAATGAAATATTGTTGAATACATTTTTACTAAAATGTGTATATTCCGTATATTTCTTTTCATAAATTGCATTGGGATTTTAATATATTTTCCAGTAGACGTTTGTTCAATAAACTGTATTGATAACAATGGAAGATACATTAGTGCATTGATAGGAATGTTTGTAGGAGTATTAGTCGAAGGTGTTGTTATTTCTATTCTGTATTGGAGAAAAGGAATTTTTACTGGAATAAACTGTAGACCAGGTAAATCATTAGTTGTATCGATAATTTAACTATATCAGTTAATCCTACTGTTGAGAAATTGGAAAATTCACCTCCAAAGATGTTTTATCCACACACACTTTTCCATATTTGAAATATTTCACGATTATTTACATTTTTTTTACTACAAGTTGGTTTTGTGACATCTTTCTTCTTACTTTAAGTTAAAGTATAAATACCGTTTTAGCTGATATGCTGCATAAATGGTGATGATTTTAAATCTAAAACCAGAAAATAAATATAATAATAAGTTTGTTCAGTATTTAATATCTAACCTTTTGCATTTAATAAAAATATGTTTTAAATTTATGTTTTTTTTTTTTTTTTGTTTTTTTTTTTTGTTTTTTTTTTTTTTTTGTTTTTTTTTTTTGAAAATTCAATTATAAAAGGTTTGATTTTATGTAAATACTCCATGAAAATTTTTTATTGAGTTTAATTTAACAAGTCGGGAAATATTATTTTTATAAAGTTTCAATCAGTTCATATTGTCAACAAAGTATGTTTATTTAATCTTAGCTTTATTTATAATAGAACCAAAGTGAAATATTTAATTCCAGTATCTTCAGTTCAAAATTTTGTTAAAGAATTAAATGTTCAACGGTACTGTTTCTTGTAGGGAAAACATTATGATAAAGATAAAAATCAGTAAGTATTATTTATTTCTTATGTTCCTATCATGTATGGTGTTAAATAAAACCAAACTCACAGACGTTTTATGTAAAAGTCGAAAGTTGATTATGATAAGGATTCAGTAAAATAGAATATAAAAGTTGAGAAAAAAGACGTAACCATAAATTTACAATGATTTTATTAATAGTTTTGATAGATACGTTAACAATAGGGCAGTATTTTTATATATTTTGCAAAAATAATGATTATTTTATAATAATTGTGCAATTCCTCTATTAATGACAACTTTTGCTCTGCCACTGTTTTCATTTTCTTAACATTACCAAACGTGATAAGTTTTTTTTTTTATTTGGAGAGAAAGAACTCAATATGACGATGTTAATTATGAAACAGAAAGAAATGATGTTTACGGTGGAATCAATCCCCTCAGAGAAAGTATTCATAACAATGCACAACATTCATTATATTTTATATTCAGAAGATCATCTTTAAAATTGTAAATGATAAGAAATTAACATGAAATTGCCGTCTAATCACTTTTACTTATGTTTTCGGATTGAAGTCTATTATGTTTTGTTATTTGTTACAATAGGTATTGTCAGATTCATTTTTAGATGCAAGTTGTTAATATTTCATGTAAGTATGTTAAGAATCATCGGATGAAAAATCAGATGTTTGTGGACTCTTTAATTGTACTTCATACACATTATTAGCTACAGACTAAAGGGTTTCATTCTTTAATTACAAATAAGTATTCTTATCTTTTTGTTGTATTTATTACATGAATATATATTACGAATGTTAAGCTTTATTAATCAAGTATCTTAAAATTTCAGGCGAACGTAACAATCAAGAATCCTTAAGGTGAGCGAATTTTATCATAACGACAACTAAATGTTTATGGGAACATACTTCTCAATGCCCCCCCCTAAAGCTTTGTTTAGCTTGCATGTTGATTTAAATAAAACAAACATACCAGTCCTTGTCCATATCACAATCCCAATAATAAAAAAAAAAAAAAAAAAAAAAAAAAAAAAAAAAAAAAAAAAAAAAAAAAAACCAAAGTAAAAACTTTGCAAACTGGCAAAATAGGTGATACACGTGAACTTCCATCAAGGAAGTGAGGCCGAGTGCTCCGGAAGGGTAAGCACCTCCTGTTTAGCTAGCTACACCCGTCACGTGTGAGTCAATTTTGAGAATGAAAGGAACAAAGACCTATGGTAAGTCAAATATATCCAGTATAAGTTGGGATACAGTGACTACATACTTATCAACAATATTGTGATGACGGCCATAAAACTTTTTAAGGGCCCTGATTAGCCTAGGCTTGCAATATCCTTGTGTCAACAATTTAATTGTAAGTAATTTGCTTCGTTGCAGAAAGTTCCCATAGTGGGAACTAGCTCTACCGTACCGTATTAACTGTGAAACATATACACCATACGCAGGAGAAGCAGGGATATTACTGCAAAGAAACGGAAAGTTGACAATAGAAAAATTGAAGTCATCACGTTTGTCGTATAGCTTCAGATGTAACCTTTCTTGGGTGTCATAATTGAGGTATAAGTCCAAATATGAAGCAGAACATGGAGAATCTGTCGTGTCTTTCAAGCTCACTTGGATAGATGACATCCACATATTCTCCAAATTTGTGATTATTTAGAGAAAGAACGTCATCTATATATCTGTATGTGAAGTTGAATGATTTAGCGACAGTCTTTTTTCCAGATTTGATAAGGTTCTGTAAAAATTCTGATTCATATGAATAAAGAAACAAATCAGCAAGTAAAGGTGCACAGTTTGTGCCCATTGTATACCGATTGTTTGTTGAAAGATAATATTGCCAAACACAACAAATATGTTGTCTATCAAAAACTCTGACATTTTGTTGATGGTATCTTCAGTATATTTTTGTTTGCAGTCTGTATGGTGTTTTACAAAATAACCAGAATCCCTGTTGAGCACTAGATATTTATATCTTATAATGATGCCCCCTGTTCATTTAAAAGTAATTTCCTAGAAACCGATACCTATATACTTTAAAAAAGGAATATTTTTTTACAATCCTTATTAATATGTAAATGTTTTTTAAACATTTATTGATTTAACAACCATTGCTTTTGACAAAATTGCAGATTGATGCTTATTGTATCGATGGCAACATCATTTTTGTATGGCAGTTACTTTTTAAGTACTGTTAATGTAAGGGGTGTTTTGTAAACATAAAAGTTAAAATTAAAATGATACAGAATATAATGATCTGTTTTAGCCAACATGAGGAATACGAACATCTCGGTGATAGACATGAATCGGCAGCTTATCAGCAAATACATTGCAAAGGTAAAACAGTTACATATGCGATGATAACAAAATAAACAAGTTTTATATTAGTTAAAAAACACGATATCAAATTGAAAGTCTAAACTTGAAATCCTTTGAAATCGTCCGTTAATAGCACATATTAAATAACTTTTATACATTTATTGATATTATGGTGTCAAATTGTGATATCATACAAGAATCCTAAAGCAACCATGGCTTTCTAATATTATAAAGTAACATTATCTGAAAGCAAAATGCATCAACGGAACAAAAGTAGTATGAAGTGAATAATTGATAATTTGTACTGTATAATTTTTTGTAAGATTGAAAGAACGTACATTTGAAAAATGTGTGATAATAACGTGAAACCACATAAACTTTCGGTAAACTTTTTTATTTTGGAAAAATAGTGATATAGATGTGTTTTACAGATCAAAATGGTTAGCTGCGTGAACAAATGCAGTCTTAAAAATGTTATCATGTTCAGATATAAATGTTATTTCTGTGATATTTCGTTTATTTCAAAATCAAGTAATAGCTTAGTATCATAAAAAAACATGTAAGATATTATTGAATCAGAAACGTAATTGATCGAATGTTAATCAAACTATAAACTACATTTAATATGTAGTAATGTTTATATAACTTTGTAAGGAATATTCTTATATATTTCGATACTGAATTTGACAATGTTAAAATATGCTGACGTCATTTTTAATATAAATGAAATACAAACATACGATTCCATATTCAAATCACAAAATTTATGAAAACTGACAAATTAAGTTCAACATGTGAAGCTCAAGCAGAGGCAAGGATCAAAGTACTCCGAAAGGGAAGCAATTCTTCTCATTACAAAACTGTCATTATATAACCCTTTCGTTTGTTGACAAGAATTAAATGAAATGACAAAATGGCATCCATGGCTGTGGTAGAACAAACTGTATTATTTAACTTAATTTGTTTAGATTTCCAATTTCACTTACATGTTATGAGGTCGTAAATATTTGTTTTTAAAACATGTACAATATTTCATTTCTTTTTAAGGTGATGATACCATAGAGATGAGTTCTATTTACGTAAACACCATTATAAAATGACAGTGGCAAATAAAAAAGATAAATGAACTATATAACACTACTCAATTAATACTTGTTTGAAGAGCCTATAGTAGATGTAGCACTTATTATAAAAATATTTTTCAAAAACATGAAAATATTTAGAATATTATACTTCTTATAGCAAAATAAAATGTCCGCTAAATGTATATAATGTCTTTTTTAAAAAAAAGTATCATTGCAAATGTTCCAATATAACATCATTTAGTCACTTTTTGCAAGCTGGTATAGCTACCTGTTAATTTAGCCATAGTTTTTTTATTAATTTCTACATTTTATTTTGAATATATATTTTAACATATCAGATTTAATATGATGCATTTGCTGGTTATTATAAAATGTTTGTATTGTGACTCGATATTTATAAGTAGTTTCAAATTGCATGCATATGCTTTATCGATATCAATGTTTTATTGATAAAAAACAAATATTTTTTAGTTATCTTTAATACATTGCTTAAAAGGAAAAAAGGACATGATATAATACAGGTCCGTCCAGAAAGTTTTGCACCCCCATAGAATTTTACGTTTTGCTTTTTTTGTTGGAAAAAAGGGTTTCAAAAATGTTTAATTGTATTAATCTAAAATAATTTATATGGTTCTTTAGATTTAATAATTTTAACTGTTTGGCTGATGTTTTTATCTATAAAACTTTTCGGTCTTAGTGTTACGCATGAGGAATGCATTCCCGAATTGTGCACATATGACATATAAAAATTTAACAGGAATTTGTGTAACATTTTTAAAATCTATTTATGACAGGTTCTTGTGTGAGGAAGATCATTTTTTACAATCATTACTGTTTACATCGTTATTTTTATTTTTATTAAGAAATAAATTGGACGTAAATATCTTTAATACATTCAAGATTTCATAACACATGTTTGGGTCTGGAGATTGTATGATATATCTGTTGTATTGTCGATGTTGATTCAACACTCCAGAACTACATTATCTATAGTTATTATTTAACAAAAAATAAACACTATTTTTAAAGGATTGTTTTCTATTAAAGCCTTAAAATGTTGTAATAAAAATATAATAAAAATTAACCATAAGTTGTTATAATTGTTGAAAATTTTACCAAATTCTTAGAAAGATTATTGTTAGAAACTTTTTTTCTCTTCTCTATGTCCATCAATTAAGAATGTCCGATATTGAAATAGTATCAATAAGATAATTTACCAAGTATTCAATTAAATGTCCTTTGTATAAATAGTAGTTTGTTTTCAGTGGATTAACTTCTTATAGTGAGTCTAGTAATCTCTAAGATCTATATTAAACAAGAAAGAACGACATATTTATTTCAACATGAATCATGCTTAAAAACAGGTTCAGTAAAATCTGATATGACATTTTTCTCGAAACAGAAATTTTAACAGATTCACATGCCCTTATAATAGTTATATTATCTTTGAGTCAATCGAAATATTTAATTTGAAATCGATAAATGTAATGCATTATTGCACAGTTTAAATTAAAGTTTAAATACTTAACAACCAGATTGACAAATTCTATTTACAACGGGCAATATATATATAACACAAATACCAGTTGAATTTAGATGTGCCAGATGTGCACATTTCGGACATTCATTCCTCATCAGTAAAACTTAGACCGAAAGGTTTGATAATAAAAAATATTCGCCAAACAGTTGCAAATTTATCAATCTAAAATTCCAAAATTTTATAAATCGAAATCCAGCTAAGAAATGCTTTGCATTAGGGAACAGACCTAAGTTTTAAAGAAATTTTAGAATTTAAGGCAGCTGAACTTTCGTTAAATGGTACATTTTCTGACAGAACAAAGTACTGCCTACTTAGTTTTGGATACCCTCGGGGAGTTTTACTCCACCAGCAGCGGTACCCGCTCAGGGGTAGTAAATATATAACACAAATGCCAATTGAATTTTGATGTGCCAAATGTGCACATTTCGGATATTCATTCATCATAAGTGACCCTTAGACAGAAAAGTTTGATAATAAAAAACATACGCCAAACAGTTGAAAATTTATGAATCTAAAATTCCAAAATATTATTAATCCAAATCCAGCTACGAAATTTTAGAAACATGCAAAATGGGTTTGAATCAAGTCTTAAAATTAAATGAAGTGTTTATTTATTATTTAAACGCATTTGTGTATATATATTTGTTTTCGTGAGTGTTACATTTGCACATATACGCGCGCACACGGATACACAAAATAATCTTTTTACAACTTAAATATGATGTTGGTACAGTAAAGGTAAGGTCACTAATAAAATCGTTATCATAACTATTATACTATACACATAGTATTGAATATATGTGTATTGGCATTCTATATATATGTTTTTTTTTCTTTTTTTATATATAAAGCCAAATCAAAATCCCAAAACAAAATATAAACTTTCAAAGCTGGCTCCGTAAGGATAAGCACCTGTCTAGCTGGCTACACATTCACGTGCATGTCAATTTAGAGCGCACGAAAGAAACAAAGAACTATGGTTATGTTAATATATCCAGTATAAGTTTGGATACAGTGACTACATACTTATCACAAATACCGTAAAAAAATTAGAAGCCTTGATTACCTTAGGCTTGCAATATTCTTGTGTCAACAATTTAATTGTAAGCACCTTCTTTCGTTTTAGAAAATCCCTATAGTGGGAACAAGCTCTACAAAAAATGTATTAACTATGCAACATGTACATAATACGCAGGAAAAGCAGAAACATTACCTTAAAGAAACGGAAAGTTTACAATAGAAAAAATGAATTCATCATATTTGTCGTATAGCTTCAGATGTAACCTTTCCTAGATTTTATAATTGAGGTGTGAGCCCATTATTTCAAGCTCACCTGGATAGATGACATTCACATATTCTAGAGATAGAACCTCATCTGTATATGATGTATTGTCGAATGACGTAGCGAAAGTCTTTTCTCGAGATTTTACTGAAAGAAGTTCTCTGAAAAATTCTTATGAATTAAGAAACAAATCAGCAAGCAACGTTGCACAGTTTGTGCCCATTGTTATACCGATTATTTGTTGGAAAATTTTATTACAAAGCACAAAAATATGTTGTCTATCAAAAACTCTAACATTTTTCTTGATGGTATTTTCAGTATATTTTTGTTTGCAGTCTGTATGATGTTTTACAAAATAACCAGAATCCTTGTTGAGAACTGGATATTTATACCTTGGTTTACCGTTTTTGTAAAAGAATGGAAGTGAATTATTTCTTTTAGACGTTTTTTCAATTTAGATGAGAGTAAAACTTTCAAATCAAAAGTTTTTTGTTTACTTTTTACCAAAGATAAAATATTAGACACAAGATGGTCAAGTTGTTCTTAAGAATTTTTTAAAATCAACATTTGGTTGAAACCATATGTAGAAAAGATTTTCTGAATAAGTCTGAAGACCAACTTTGACGAATGTCAAAAATTAATAACAGAAATGGATTTTCATCTACAAAGTAACTATTCGTTTAGGAGAGCAAAAGTTGATAATAGTAAGCCACGGCCGATTTTAATAAACATTGAAATTGAGCAACCACTGATTAAGAAAAGTTCCAGTAAGGGAAAGTTTTTTCGCTGCTTAATAACAGTTTGTACAATACTCTAAGAGTAAATTTGTTTAAACTTATATGACAATCTGCCTAAAATCAGAATTTACAATGAAGGTATCATACGATTTTGGACAACTATTTATTATTATAATTTCCTTTGGCACACGTGAAATTCGCCTGGACAAATGTTCTTAAAATCTGTAACGATCAAACTAATGGTATTGTTTTGTGTTCAACAAACTAAAACAAGGTAATAATATATATGGTATATATAGGTGAACGTGATAGAAGATTGTTTTCCACAGTTGTTATCCGTTGATAGCAGGGATATTAAAGAAAGAAACGGAAAATTGACAATAGAAAAATTGAAGTCATCACGTTTGTCGTATAGCTTCAGATGTAACCTTTCGTGAGTGTCATAATTGAGGTATGAGTCGAAATATGAAACAGAACATGGGGAATCTGTTGTGTCTTTTATTTCAAGCTCACTTGGATAGATGGCATTCACATATTCAACAGTGTACAGGATTCCGTTTATTTACAGCTATTAGGAATGAAATTTATTTTTCAAAATATATTTTTTTTTACAATATCGAAATAAAAAATCAGAAATTTGAAAAACACCTAAAAGCGAATCAATAAATTTCTGCAATATATCTTTAAACATTGTCACATGTTTCCAAAAAACAAATTATATTACACGTTCTACCGTTGCTTGTTTAAAGGATGTTATGTAAAGCATTACCAAACACTGTACTGGTTGATAGCGATCAAAACGTTTAAAGCTAGTCAAATAAATTGAATTAAGTTTGTTAAACAAATATATAACACAAATACCAGTTGAATTTTGATTTGCGATGTGTACATTTCGGAAATTTATTCTTCATCAGTGACAAACAAAAGGATATTTATTTAAAAACGCAGTTTGTCCTTAGAACTTTACATCGTTCTAAATACAAATAATTTTATAAAGGAGTGTTTAAAGCATCTAAAAGTTAACTTTCGAAAACAATTTTTTTTGTACTGCACTTATTGTACTCGTATTATCATATTGAAGTAATTTTAGAATACTTATGGTATTAATTATTTAATTTATTCAAAATCTGCATTTCAAAATAAGTTTAGTTATACCCCGAGGGTATCCATAACTCAGTAGGCAGTACTTTGTGCTGTCAGAAAATGTACAATTTATTAAAATTTTCAGTCGTCTTAAATTTAAATTTATTTAAAACTAAGGTTTGTTCCCTCATGCAAAGCATTCCTTAGCAGGATTTGGATTTATATAATTTTGAAACTTTAGATTCATTATTTTCAACTTTTTGGCTTATATTTTTATGTATCAAACTTTTCGGTCCTAGTGTCACTGATGAGGAATGAATTTCCGAAATGTGCACATCTGGCACATCAAAATTTAACTGGTATTTGTATTATATATTTATACTACTACACCATAGTTTTAAAATAAAATCGACATTATGAATGTATTTTAATGTCATGCTGTAGGTAAATGTTTATTTACATTTTAAGTTTACCATTATTTAAGAGTAATTGTCTGTAAATGCTGAATATGTTGATTCGAATCAGTTTCGTTTGTGTTTGTGATTATATTCTTTTTCAGTTAGCTAGAGTAATTAACCGCTTGAACTTTTCAATCTAATCGGGTATTATATGTTTTCAAATGAGTCATGTCACACGTTCTGTCGTAGCCTTTTTAGCAGACATTGTTTTTTGAGACGCATTGAAGTGTACAGAGCTACGACAAACACATTGAAATAGGCCTGTTAAATAAACCGTCACAAACTGAAGAATGTTCCATTATATATAACACAATTTGAATTCAGAAGTTTTAATAGCTATGTCATAAAGGTGTTGCTAAACATCGAGCACCTAACTCGACGAATTGTTTTTATAACTTCTACAAAACAGCATTTAATCATAATTCATATTGTGTACTGGCGTTTTCTAAGTTCGGTAATATAAGAATAAATTGATGCAATACCACATGACATCACGACTAGAAAGATAAAATGTAAAAAAGATACACATCTTTTATATGAGTTTTTTATTGTACTAATTGTGGTTTTTCTATAGAGGTATGAATTTAAATTCATATTAAAATTGTTGATATTTTTCAAAACTGTATTTGACAGTAAGATTAGTAATACTACTTAAACTATATTTGAAAATAAAATATCGACATTATAAATTTATTACAAAAGACTTGTTATGATTTGACGATTTTCCCATTTCAACAACCTAAATGTTGTCAGAAAAAGTTATCGTTTTGCAACTTATTTGCATTTTGGCAAAGGTATTTTCCAAGAACAAAATGTTTTTATTTAAATTTTTCGTTATCTTTTACTGATGTTTAAAAAACGTCCTAATTTTACTTTTACACACGAGACAAGTGTGTAAAATCAGACATATTTACATTTGATACACACATATAATAACAAATAACCAATAGCCTGAGTTTCAACTCATACAAAAATACAAAAGCAATTTTGTTTAACATACACTGACAGAA
>JARBDR010000811.1:3202854-3206200 GCA_029721355.1 Tegillarca granosa | reverse complement strand
GATCATTTTACCGTTATTGTAACCTCGATATTATGGCCAATAAACATGGTCACACATGACTGATGTTATTTAAAGTAGACACACGGTTGGACAGTCAGACTCATTCATGCGTATACAACTACATGTATGTATGGCTTCCCAATTTTAGAAAAAATAGCGATTACTGAATTGTGTGTCTATTTTAAATAAAAAATACTTAGCTGATCTTTGTTTTTGTTTGTTGATTATATTTAATGTATAAACAAAACGTCGACAACAAAAACGAAAAAGGAATTTCGTTGAATATCCAACAGAAAAAGTATATTATGAAATATTACGAAAACTTGCTAAAATTACACAGCTAGAAACTGCTGATTATTTTTTCAACGTTATGGGGGATTGGGGTAAAACGAAAAACTGTTGGTGATAATTTGGCTAGCAAAAAAAAACCATTACGGTGACGGAGGCACTCCAAGAAAATGACACGGGAGTGCTATGTATTCTGAGAAGGCATTGAAGTTGTGTTTACTTATGCTCGAACCCAGAATATAAAAAATAAAACGATTCTGTAAATCATATGAGTCTACCACTGAAAACGATTTAATTGAGCCGTCTCCAATTTCGATTTTAACGTACGTATCCCACTCTAACCACAAAAAGTTCACATGTCAACTTCCGGTCTCTGTCTCCCTCAGTTTATCGCCAAACCAGTTACAACGCCAAAATATTAATGGATAAATGTTGGCGTTATAACGAGGTTTTATATATATATATATTGACAATACTTTGCATTTTGCCTCCAGTTCTGTTTTTATTTCCGTTATGTGTATTCAGATAGTTGTCTTGCCAATATTCGGAAAATCATTCCATATCAGTTACATGATGGACCGATAGTGTTGATAGATACAAAAAAAAATTTAAAAAATAGAAAATAATAATAATAAATAAATAAATAAATAAACTTAAAAAATAAATAAAATAATAATAAAAATCAGTCAAAAGAGTAAAATGTAATGCATCTAAATGATAAATGAATATATTTATATTTCAGGTATGAATTATCAGGTTGCTTTTACTGCTAAGTTGAAGGACCATCCTACGACTTCTTCAGCCATAATATTTCAAACAATGATTTCGAATATCGGCGGCGGTTATAACAACAGAGATGGAATATTCAATTGTCCCAAAGCTGGATTATACATGTTTACTGCCTCGTTGACGAGTTACCAAAATTATTATGTTAGTGGATACATCATGAAGAACAATAAATACATGGTACAGCTATATCAAAATATTGGGTCAGGTAACTACCATCCATCGGTATCAACATCAGTTATGTTTAAATTAGCTATTGGAGACAAAGTATGGGTGAAGGGAATAGGAATAAAATACCACGCATATTTCAGTACATTTTCTGGAGTTTTGGTCAAAAGATAAATGTAATCAATATCTAAACAGATAATTACACGTAACTGTATATCTTGTTTCATAATCTGGTTTGTTACTTGATAACACATGAAAAAAAATGGGGAGTAAATTATTAAATATTCACTTCATAAAAAGTATGTATAATTAGACATAATCTTTTCCTTGGTAACTAACAATAACATCATTTGAATAGATATGTGATGTGCTAATTTTGAATTTCTAATAAAAATTCAGCAAAATATTTTTCTATATGACCAACAACTTCCGAGTTACTTATTTTATTAAAAAAAATCAAAATGACGGCACATTGTATACTATCTGCGAAATATTTTTTATAAATTTGTTCAACACCGCCACCACACCCGGTCGTTTTCAAAAAGATTTTACTCAGGATTAGCTTACATACTACACATTTATTTATTTATTTATTTATTTGTTTATTTATTTGAATCAATTAAGATTACATGTTATCTTTCTATTTTATGCAGAATGATTGTTTTGTAATCATTGTTGAGTGAAGTGGAGTAATGGTGTTTTACGCCCCAGTCAAGATCCTTTCACTTATTGAAAGGCGGACAGTTCTGGGATGGTAGAGGAAACCGGAGTACCCAGGAAAACCGACAAACTTTCTTACTTTGGATCTGTCATGAGCAATACTTATAGTTCAGCCAGCAAATTGACAAATTTTCTTACATTTGGATCTGCACAAGTAATACTCATAGTTTAAACATATTCAATTTCGACATAACAAACATATAATTACAATACCTTGAAACAAATGGCAAGTGAAAAAAAAATTATTTTATCAAAGCATAAGTTGCCATAGCAACATTTGATACAACAGCTATCATCAAAGTAAAAAGATATAACTTCCAGCCTAAAAGACTTATGAGACTCTATAAAACACAATTAATAGACATAGATATAAACAAGCGTAAAAAAACTTTTAATATTATATATATTAGTATATACTATTTATATTTAACCTGTATTAAATCATCTACTACAGTTGAGTTGAGTAATGGTGTTTAACGTCCCAATCAAAAATATTTCACTTATATCGAGACGTCTCCAGCTATGAACGAAAGTGCAGAATTTTTTTGCCTATGCGTTGCGCTGATGGCATTATACAGCAGTGTTCTTTATCTTGCCACGCCTGCCGTGACACGGGACCTCGTTTATGTTAAGTTCCTATCAGAGGTCTACATTCCATATACTACATTTGAACCAAATTAATCAGCAAATAAATATACTATGGCCGTTTTCATGTTTTTTTATAGTAACAGCGCCTATTTAAGATTTAAGATCGGGCTGAAAATCACAAACTTTAATCTACTCTAACTAAGGACGTTTCACATCGAATTTGGGTTTATTTAGTCATGTGGTTTCAGGGAAGACAATTTTCAAATAATTGGCTATATTTAGCTGCTAATTTGCATCTTGGGCCAATTATATGCCAATGAAAAAAGTTATGGAAAACCAGTTAAATGTATTGAATGGCAAGAGTTCTACATTCCATATACCAAATTTGAACCAAATTGATCAACTAATAAATATGTTATAGCCAGTTTCCTGCTTTTTTCTATTTATATTAACAACGACCATCTTGAATTTAGGATCGGGATGAAAATCACGAAATTTTATCCACTTCACCTCCGGACCTTCTACACCAGATTTGGTTTCATTTGGTCATGTGATTTCAGAGAAGAAGATAGAAATTTACGCACGCACGCTAATGCACGCATGTGCATACGCTTCGTTATATCATAAGCGCAGCTGACTATAGCCAGTTGAGCTAAAAACCATTTACAGTTTTGGCCAGAATGAGGTTGAACTAAAGAATGTTAATTCTCAATCAATATATTTCAGCTGATATTGGAGATGTCATTTGTGTGTCATAAAGATGTTATTCCCAAATCAAGATATTTCAGCTGATATT
>JARBDR010000811.1:3165354-3197854 GCA_029721355.1 Tegillarca granosa | reverse complement strand
GAGTGCTCGGTTCGTTTGTTGGAGGACGGGGTTCGAACTCAGTCGGGTCTGACCAAGACTTGTCAATTTGTAGTGGCTGTTCATTCATCAAGCACTCGGCATTTAGAAATGAATGTCACGGATTCCTCTCGAAGGAGACCTTAAAAAACGATGTCTCGTGTCACGACAGGCACAACAAAACACTTTCTATTACATTGTATTTATAATTATATCAAAAATAGTAAATTTATTTATTTATTAAAATTTTGACTTTTTACTGATAGGAACATGGAGAATCACAACGAGGGGATCAGGCCCCAGCTTCACAAACATTTACTTAACTGAGTATACACTCAACTCAATTATTCCAATTTTTCTCTCGTCAATATTTAAAAAATATTTCAGTTTTATGAGACTTTGTTTTGTTTTGTTCAACAAACCTACATTAAATAATTTAAATATAACATTATATAAATTTATTCAATTTTAACTGTGTAATGTCTTAAAAACTAACATTGAAATATTTCCTTATTTGAGTTGAGTGAACACACACCTGAGTGAGTGGTTGTGAAACTGGACCCTGGCCTTATAAACGTATTTGAAATATATGAATGCTTATCCCTTTTTCATCTCTAAAGCGTGATTATCTTATTAACGACTGATCAGAAAAATAGGGCCAAATTAAACTTCTGTTATGAAAGGCATATAATATATAGAATTAATTGAATTGGAAAAATAAGGTTTAATTAAGGATTGAATGTCATTTTGAATGTTGTCATTGAGGTATGACAACATCATTCCATGTAAAAAGGAAGTGAATGACAACATTCAAAATGACATTTAATCCTTATGTTTACATTATTTTTACCCACAAAAAGGTAGTTAATTTTCCGAAAGTCGGTGTATAATTGTGGTTGGAAACACTTAAAGCGAGATAACTCTTATTGTAAACCATATAAAGAGAACAGCGTTCTTGATTTGTTTCATCGCTTGGCGATCGTAAAATATAGTTACGAAATGGTTTGGAAATTAAATTCTATTTCTCCTTTTTTCACTAAACAATAATCCGTTTGGTAAGATATTACTATGAATATAATTTCTACGTTTGTTACAGCTCGTAAAGAGGGTCCCTACAGTCGCCGGACAAAATTTATGAATTAACCCGTTGAAAATTATGAATGATTGAGTACATCTTTGGTGCTAAGTATCCCTCCGCCATTCGCTGTGCATCGAAAGCTAATTGGCTGAAGATGTAACTGAGGTATCAGTTTATCACAGAGCGCGTGACACACTGCTGCCATCGAAAAATTAACGCAATGGTTCCAAAGAGATTCAAATAAGGCAATGCATTTGTAATGTAAACATTTAAAGATATTTCAGTTACCAAAGAGAAATAAATAAATTCATAACAGAAGACTTACACGATACATACAAGACCAAATCAGACAATTTCAAGATTAAAAGAATTTATCGCTACTTGTGGTGCAAGATAGGGAAATCTCAACCAGAGTTCTAATATATCTGGTCCAGAACGAGGCTTGATCATCAGACCACATTTTCTACAAAAATCATGAAAAAGATACCATTTATTGCAAAGATTTTAGAAGTTTAAATATTTAAACTAATTCCAAGTGTCTGATCTCCTTGAAGATTAATTAATGCAATGTTGACATTTTCAAGCTTCATGGTTAGGTTTAGGGTCATATTTTGCGGCGTGAAAATACCATAAACAACAGATATCGTTTCATTTCCTGGTTTTAGTATTTACTTTTTATAGATATATATTTCAATCCGTATACAATCTGTTCTCTGTCAGTAATCATGTATCATATAATGACATTTGTAGAAAAGTATAAATAATCTCTAAATTGTTCCAAGTTTTTTAAACACTATTATTACATTGAATGTATGTTGAATCAAAGTAAAGATGTTGGCGAACTATTTCTTTTTTATGCTTCTTTTCCGAAAATTTGTCTATGTATTTGGGGATCCAACAATAAGTGATAGGCACATTAAACGTTCTGATGGACTTGTGCATGACGTAGTTCAGCAAATAGTGGCAGAGCAGATAGAGAGAAAGCAAATCTTTAAAGTGTTCGGAGAAATGAAAAACTACCTTAGCGACGTAAAGCGAGAACTCAAAGAAAGAAACACGATAATGAGAGATACGAAATTTCTTCAAAGGAAACTAATAAGGGATATAGAGGAAATGAAGAAAGAAGTCAAAGAATTTTCGAAATTTGAAGTAAAGAAAGCAATAAATGATGTGAACCAAAGGATCACATCAGTGACAAAGAAACTACGAAAATCTGTGAAAAACCAAGTAAGATCGATAAAGGAAACGATAAAAAGAACTGAAGTATCGACAAAGGCAGATATAGGCGGCACCAGGAAGGAAATAAATAAAATGAAGAAAGCGAATGGAAAACATTTTAAGTTGCTCCAAAACAAAATTAAAGTTATTCAGAATGAAACAAGTAAGTGTATATCTTTTATTTATGAAAACGCGTATCAGTCATTAAAACTTACACATTCTTATCAAAAACATGCAGGGAAAAAATTATTTAAGCATTGAATTTGATTTTCTTATTTTTGTTTCTATATTTTTTACTGTCATATTATAATTTTTGGAACATTTTATTCACAAAATTCAAAAATTTATAATATGACACTACCCCTGAGCGGATACCGCTTCTCATGCATTAAGCTTCCCGAGGGTATCCATAACCCAGTAGACAGTACTTTGTGCTTTCAGAAAAAATACAATTTAGCAAAATTTTCAGCCGTCTTAATTTTTGAAATTTATTTAAAACTAAGGTTGATTTCTTTATGCAAAGTATCCTTAGCTGGTTTTGGATTCATATAATTTTGGATCTTTAGATTAATAATTTTCAACTGTTTGTCTTATGTTTTTTATCTATCAAACTTTTCAAACCTAGTGTCACTGAAGAGGAATAATTTTCCGAAATGTGCACATATGGCGCATCAAAATTTAACAGGTATTGTGTTATATATTTATTCGAGTGATTGAGAAATAACCTGAATGAATGCTGTTTTATATTGTGTAATTCGAAGCAAACTATGGAAAAGTGTGCACAGCGTTCATTTAGATTATTTCTGAGTGACCCAAAAGAAACTTTGATACTTAAAATGAATTTTAAAAAGAGCTTATTCAATAATAACTTTATGCAGATTTTACTTTTACAACTTCAAAACAAGATAAGATGATGCGCATTCAAACTAGTTCGTGCTATATTACGTCTCCGTCAAACGTTTCAGCACGTGAGTGGGCGTATTGAATTTACGTTCAAATCATTGAGAAATGACCTGAACGAATTTTCGCCTTCCAACCAATGAAATCGTTAGAAATTTGTCAAATTAGGTTATATATTTGTCATCCATTTATTTTTTTAAAGAAACAAATTTGTCACTTCTCATTTTTATTTATTACTTTATTATAATCTGAAAAAACAACATTTAAGTTATGTGTGTTTTCAGAGTCACTAACAAACTTTGGAGTAAGTCTTTTGTAGATTAAACTGCAATATTACAAATTAGATGTGGATTTGAAAGAATAATTCATATAAACACCCTGGGGATTGTAGGAAGTGTCTGTCGAAAAATTGGACTGTAATAAAATTGTATATTATATTGAAATTCAACATATTATATATATATATATATATGTCGTACATATGTTAAACATTGCGTAGTTTGTTAAACTTTGGGGTTTTGCTGAAGACATGATATATTTTTAAAGAGTGTATTTTTAATAAGTAAAACGCCTTTGTTTATGTATAAGCGGTTCACAGTTGTGCCTGTGTAACAGGAATGGGAAAAATGCAGAGGTCAAACCGGGACTCGATCCGACTATGCTAGCTGGCCACCTATCAAGCCCGACCCGATACTTTTTAAAGAATTACTTATATTGTTTAGGTACTTTAGATTCACGGTGTTTTTCGATTTGCGGGTCATTTTTATGAAAAAAGTCAAAATAAAAAGTTAGATTTTTTATGTGCCCAGACCGATAGATCACAAAAGCGTAAATATCTCAATTATATGGAAGAAAAATTATCCATTATAAGTTTATCCATGTAGGATTCGGGATTTGAATATTTCAGACAGAGGCTCGGCGAACCTCGTCTCTGACTGAAATATTTAACCCCTCGGGTGTGATTTCCCTATGATCCTACATAGATACTCATAATGGATTCTTATAATCTCATCCTTGTAACGCATAATCCGTCAGCATCAAATAAGCATATGTAATAACATGTTATATTTCATGTAGGTGAAAATTTCAAAGTTTCGGGCCTAGGGAAACTTTTATTCTGCCATTTGTTCTGAAATATTTTTTAACCTTAAATTTTTACCGGAAACTGAAATGCTCAACTTGGTAAATATTGTCTGCAGCGACAATATGATCAGTCAGCGTATGTATATTTTGTCCCCGGCGACAATATGTACAGGTTCGACAATATGTACCGTAACAAGCTTTCTATTTTCAAATATTTATAATTGTTTTTTTTACCAGACTAAATAATAATTCTAATGCAAATATTTTGTAAACAGAATTATGTTTGGACCTAGACCGCAGTAAAATCTCTGTTTTACCGTCGGAGTTAAGATGTCGCGTGCTATCTAGATAACGATTACGTAATGTATTCCAACGCGCCGGTACACGTGCTTTTGTTTATAAAACAAAAACGATTGACTCCGATGATTTCGATGATTCCGTATTGCCAAATGTTGTCATATAAATGGATATTGGATCAATATAAATCTGTGATTTATTTCAAACATTAGAATTATTGTATAAATGGAATCAAGTGTTTTCTTAATAGAACCATATTTTGGCGTAATGACTTCGTCTACATGAATGATTTAGTGATGCGTCTGTAACTGAAAAATGAAGACTGATTGGAGCAGTGGTGATTTTCATCAATTAAACTGATTTTTAGTACATTTTATTTATTTTGCATTTGAATAGAGATGAAGAGTTTGTATTTGAAGAGTTCCGACTGTAAAACGTGGATTTTATTGTCACAAATTGAGGTCTACCTGGCGACAATTTCGGAACTCTTCAGATACAAAACAGTAATTTCCTAATCCTTTTTCAAACCTATCTAAAATAAGTTTAATAATTTTATTTTATAATTTGTTATAGACAAGAACATTGCTAATAATGTCACCTCTCATCTGTTTGAATTATTAAGGTGAAATTGATGTCATGTACAAAATTTAAAAACTTTTTTTATGAAAATTATCAAAACATAAAATGCACATGACTTTACCAGTACAAAATGCTACCATTTAACCATGCGTCAAAAGATTCGACAATCTTAATATGTGATCCTATATTAAGTAAATTATTGCTTACTTATTCCTCTACTTTGATGGGTGATTAGTTGGTAAGTTTTTATGTCACATCAGTAAGTTTTAGCCATTCACGATAAAAGAATTTTAATGAATTAATTTTAACACAAATTCTTGTTATGTGTACGTTTGCACGTATTTCTTATGCATAGTTTTAGATTGCTATTACATCTATACAAATTTGCAGACCACTCAATCTAATACACTTGTGTGTAAATTGAAATGACCTACAACTACCTTTCTGATTTGAAGTAAACCGAGATCGAACCTACACTCCTACAGCAGTCAGACACTTTGAGTTTAAATGCATACACCATAACCACCAAGCCATCGTGGCCATGGATTAATGATATGATGGTAGGCAAGTTGATCAATTTCGTTTTTGTTGATTTTTTTCTCTACGTCACATCAAATACGGAACCCGGAGGTAATTATTCAAGACAGTTGAATCGAAACTAATAATAATAATAATAATAATAATAATAATACATGTAATAATAATTTTTTAAGTGTGTAGAGCGCCCGACTGGTATTAGGAAAGGTCATGGTTCACCATTTTGTTTGGTCGCTTCATTTTTTTAACTATTGCACAATGGAATTTGACTGAAAAAAAATAAAACAAGAAATGACCAAAGATAGGAAATACGAAATAAAAAATAATTAAAATTCAAATCAAAATTAATTTTTAAAAACTAATTATTAATCCTTGCATATGGCAGTTTCACTACGGTAGGTCATTTGATGCTCACTTTGTATATGGACGGATTTGATCAAGGCTAGTGACTGTTCTTTCGCCAAGCACTCGGCATTTAGAAGCTGGGTTCTTCATTGGAGATCATAAAAAGCCATACCCCGTGTCACGGATTCCTCTATGCATATTGCCCTTACATCACTGCAAATGTCGAAATTCCTGTCACTTCACCTATAGCAAGTGACGTCTAAGTGAAGTTATAAGTGAAATATTCTTGACTGGAACGTAAAACATCAATCAATCATTCAATCAATTAATCAATAAGCCGATGAACAGTCAATGTCCAGTAAGTGACATGGCCAGTGGTATTATCATTAAGTTATTAAAGAAACCGCAACAATACCGTTTATTTTTAACAAGTAGTCTAATTCAACAGATACTATCTCTACTACTACTACTACTTCTACTACTTCCACTTTTACTACTACTACTACTACTACTACTACTACTACTACTAATAATAATAATAATTATAATGACAATTATAATAATAATAATAATAATAATAATAATAATAATAATAATAATAATAATAATAATAATACGACGACAACAACATCATCGATAATAATGATGATGGTGATTATTATTATTATAAAAATTATTATTATTATTATTATCATTATTATTATTATTATTATTAAGCCTTACTTTATTAAAAAAAGACAACTGATAACGAATACTAACAATACCTAGTCACCATGGATTAGACTCTCAATTTAAAAGTTCACATGTGCTTCATTTTTATTATCACGAAGCTATACAAAGGGAAATCTAAAAATGATTTTTTCAAATACACTTTTTTTAAAAATTTGAATTGCGCAAATAAATTATGGCAGATTTCACTGAAAAAAACGCCAAATTAAATTTTAATTTATTAAGTAAGTACAAATTTGGTGTTTGATTAAAAACTGTCTACATAAATACTATTTGTAAACAAATTAGTATGACATACGTAATGTGTGTCTGCTTGTTTATTATTTCAATTTTTAATTGTTAAAATATGGTGCAAAAAACATTTGTAAAATATATATAAATAAAAAATGTAAGGTTAAATTTAATAAAATGATGAGAAAGAAATAAAATAAAATAAAGAAAAAAATAAAAATAAAAATAATAATCAGAAAAAAATAAAATAAAATTTAAAAAATTGTTAAAAAAAATTCATCAATAAATAATAATGTTGTCTAATTATCTAATTAAAAATATAGTTTGAAAGTTGTACTTTGATTTTTTCCCAAACATTGAATTAAAATAATTCATCTGTAAATAAAAAATAATAAAAAAAATATTACAGTAAACATAATTAAATTAAAAAATTAAAAAAAAAGAATTAAAGGGTGTTGATTAAATAAACAAATTACAATCTATCATTTAAAATAGTTTTGAAAATTGTTTACAAATAATTTTGTCTTAAGTATTCGATCGATTAATTACACAGACATTTTTTTTTTAATTTTTTTTTAAATAATTACTTTTTTTCAATTTGCATTTTAATTAACCGTGGCAATTGAATAAACTTAAAATGTTGATATTTCACCAGGCAAACATTTAACACCTACTTAAAAGCACAAATACATGTACACGATTTTACTCCTGATAATGTCATGTTTACATTAAAATAGAAATAATTTGTAGTAAAAATGTAACTTACTTGGCGACATTCGATGGAGTCTGTGACCTGGGTGACGAGTGGTCTAAAGCGCGACCTTAAGGATCACAGTTACCAATTGCCTTAATTTCGAATCAAATCGGCAGATCCTGGTGTGAAAAAGTTTGTCAGTTTGCTTGCCAGAGGTATGTGGTTTTCCTCGGGTATTTCATTTTTCTCCATCAAACGAGATCAAATTATCGAAATATAAGTGAATAATCTTGAATAAGGCGTTTAAAATTTTTACTTCTCTCCACCACTATGGTAGCTTAGTTGGTAGAGTGTTCGCTTCGTATGTTGGAGGTCGGGGTTGAAACCCCGGTCGGGTCTGACCAAGACTTGTGAATTGGAAGTGACCGTTCTTTCATCAAGCACTCGGCATTTAGAAATGAATGTCATGGATTCCTCTCGAAGAGGACCTTTAAAAAAACGATGTCCCGTGTCATGACAGGCGTGGCACGCTAAAGAACCCTCTCTGCACATTGCCTTTAGAGCACTGCAAAGTTCAAAATTTCTGACACTTCACCTATAGCTGGTGACGTATCGATATAAGTGAAATATTCATGACTCGGATTTAAAACTCAAAACAATCAATAAATCAACCAATCGACTCCACTCTAAGGCATTAAACATCTACTGTAATCGAAACTATAAAGTTCAATGACAGAAAAAACATATATCAGACATATTCCAAATTATTTTTACGCCAGTAGTCGCATGGGACAGAGTAATCACTCAATACTAAGATTACAATGTCGTTCCTAAAATAAACATTTGTTTACAAAAAATCTTGTTGATCATCCTAATGCACTTTCTATTACATTGTAATTATAATTATGTCAAAAATGCTCAATTTATTTATTTATTTATTTATTTATTATATTTTTGACTTTTTACTGATAGGAACGAAGAATCACATCTGGGCGATCAGGCCCCAGTTTCACAATCATTTACTCAACTGAGTGTACACTCAACTCAAATATTCCCTTTTTTTCTCGTCAATATTTAAAAAAAAAAGTTTTATGAGATTTTGTGTTTTGTTTGTTCAACAAACCTACATTAAACAATTTAAATATAGCATTATATAAATATATTTAATTTTAACTGTGTAAAGTGTTAAAAACTAACATTGAAATATTTCCTAATTTGAGTTGAGTGAACACACACCTGAGTGAGTGGTTGTGAAACTGGACACCAGTCTAAAAAACTTATTGAAATGTATGAATACTAACCCCTTGTTCATCTCTAAAACGTTATTATCTTATAAACGACAAAACAGAAAAATAGTTCAAAAATTAAACTTCTATTGTAAAAGGCATATAAAATATAGAATAAATTGAATTGGATTTCATTTTGAATGTTATCATTGAGGTATGACAACATCAGACTAGTTCAAAGTAAGTGAATGACAACATTCAAAATGACCTTCAACCCTTATGTTTACATTATTTGTACCCACAAAAAGGTATTGTTATTTTTCCGAAAGTCGATGTATTAATGTGGTTGGAAACACTTAAAGCGAGATAACTCTTATTGTAAACCATACAAAAGAGAACAGCCATATTGATTTGTTTCGTCGCTTGGCGATCGTAAAATATAGTTCCAAAACGGTTTGGAAATTAAATTCTATTTCTCCTTTTTTCACTAAACAATAATCTGTTTGTTAAGATATCACTATGAATATAATTTCCACGTTTGTTACCGCTCGTAAAGAGCGTCCCTACAGTCGCAGGACAAAATTTATGAATGAACCCATAGAAAATTATGAATGAATAAGTAGTTCCTCCATCATTTGCTGTACATCCAAGGCGGATTGGCTAAAGATATAACTGACGTATTGCTTTATCACAGAGGGCGTGACACAATGCTGCCATCGAAAAATTAACGCAATGGTTCCAAAGAGATTCAAATAAGGCAATGCATTTGTCATGTAAACATTTAAAGATATTTCACTTCCCCAGGAGAAATTAATAAATTCATAATAGAAGACTTACACGATACATACAAGACCAATTCAGACAATTCCAAGATTAAAAAAATTTATCCTTACTTGTGGTGCAAGATAGGACAATCTAAACCAGAGTTTTAATATATCTTGTCCAGAACGAGGCTTGATCATCATAACACATTTTCTACAAAAATCATGAAAAAAAATACCATTTATTGCCAAAATTTGAGAAATTTAACTATTAAAATTAATTTCAAATCTGATCTAGTTGCCGATTAAATAATGAAATTTTGACATGTTCAAGCTTTATGTTGGGTTTAGGGTCATATTTTGCGGCGTGAAAAGACAATAAACAACATATATCGTTTCTTTTCCTGGTTTTGGTATTTCCTTTTAATACATATATATTTCAATCAGGATACAATCTGTTCTCCGTCAGTTATAATGTATCATATAATGACATTTGGAAAAAGTATAAATAATCTCTTAATTGTTCCAAGTTTTTCAAACACTATTATTACATTGAATTTGTGTTAAATCAAAGTAAGCATGTTTTCGAACTATTTCGTTTTTCTTGTTCTTTTCAGAACATTTCTGTCTGTATTGGGGGATCCAACAATTAGTGAGAGACAGATTAAACGGTCTGATGGACTTGTGCATGACGTGGTTCAGCAAATGGTGGCAGAGCAGATAGAGAGAAAGCAAATCCTTAAAGTGTTCGGAGAAATGAAAAAGTACCTTAGCGACGTAAAACGAGAACTCAAAGAAAGAAACACGATAATGAGAGATACGAAATTTCTTCAAAGGAAACTACTAAGGGATATTGAGGAAATGAAGAAAGAAGTCAAAGAAGTTTCGAAATTTGAAGTAAAGAAAGCAATAAATGATGTGAACCAAAGGATCACATCAGTTACACAGAAACTACGAAAATCTGTGAAAAACCAAGTGAGATCGATAAAAGAAAAGATAGAAAGAACTGACGTATCGACAAAGGCAGATGTTAGAGACACATGGAAAGAAATAAATAAAATGAAGAAAACGATTGCAAAACTGTTTATGACGCTACAAAACAAAATTAAAGTTCTTCAAAATGAAACAAGTAAGTGTATACTTTTTGTTTATGAAAACGCGTGTCAGTCATTAAAACTTACACATTCTTATCAAAAACATGCAGGTAAAAATTATTTAAGCATTGAATTTGATTTTCTTATTTTTGTTGCTATATTTCCTACTGTCATATTATATTTTTTTTGAATATTTTATTCAGAAAATTCAAAAATTTATAATATGTCACTACCCCTGAACGGATACCGCTGCTCGTGTAGTAAGCTTCCCGAGGGTATCTATATCTCACTAGACAGTACTTAGTGCTGTCAGACAAAAAATACTATTGAGCAAATTTTCAGCCGCCTAAATTTTTGAAATTCATTTAAAACTAAGTTTTATTCCCTTATTTAAAACATACCTTAGCTGGTTTTGGATTCATATAATTTTGGAACTTTAGATTAATTTTTGTCAACTGTTTGGCTTATGTTTTTTATCTATCAAACTTTTCCGTACCTAGTGCACTGATGAGGAATAATTTTCCGAAATGTGCACATATGGCACATCAAAATTTAACAGGTATTGTGTTATATATTTATTCGAGTGATTGAGAAATAACCTTAATGAATGCTGTTAACATTGTGTAATTCGAAGCGAACTGTGGAAAAGTGTGCATAACGTTCATATAGATTATTTCTCAATGACCCGAATGAAAATCGAATTTAATACTTATAATAAATTTTAAAAAGAGCTTAATCAATAATAAGTTTATGTAGTTTTTTCTTTGAATAACTTAAAAACAAGGTAAGAGATTACGCATTTAAAGCATTTCGTGCTATAATACGTCTGCGTCAAACCTTTCAGCGCCGGAGTGGGCGTGGTTAATTTACGTTCAAGTCATTGAGAAATGACCTGAACGAATTATCGCTTTTCAACCGATGAAATCGTTAGAAATTTGTCAAATTTTAATTATAAATTTGTTCTCTGTTTATTTTGTTTAAAAGAAAAATCTTTGTCACTTTGCATTTTTAATTATTACTTTATTATAATCTAAGGTGTGTGTGTGTGTGTGTGTGTGTGTGTGTGTGTGTGTGTGTGTGTGTGTGGTTTAACCCTTTCGCTGCGAATTTTAAAAATTGTAGAATAGTAACAAGGTCTTGAGTTAATCCCGTTTCTCCCGACAGATTCTGTTAATCTTTTCACTGATGTTTAGAGTATATGATAAAGTTTCACTTTTTCTTATGTTGTAAAATATAACTTATAGCTGACAAAAAAAAAAAAAAAAAAAAAAAAAAAAAAAAAAAAAAATCAAGTATTCTAAATTAGCATATATATATATATATATATATATATATATATATATATATATATATATATATATATATATATATATATATATATATATATATATAATATATATATATATATATATATATATATATATATATATATATATATATATATATATATATATATATATATATATATATATATATATATATATATATATATATATATATATATATATATATATATATATATATATATATATGGCGTACATATGTTAAACATTGCGTAGATTTGTTAATCTAAGGGGTTTTGTTGAAAACATGATATATTTTAAAAGATTGCAATTTTAATAAATAACAAGCCTTCGTTTATCTATTAGCTTCTTACACTTGTGCGTGTAACACGAAAGGGAAAAATGCAGAGGCAAAACCGGGACTCGAACCTATTTAGCTATCTGGCTAGCTATCAAGCGCGACCCGATACATTCCCCCTTTCTTTTTTTCGATTCAACTACTTTGAATCGAAACTATCAGGTTCACCCTTGGACCAACCTGTTGATCACCCCTTTCAAGGGTCGGACGAGTCCTCAAATGTAACAGTTAACAGAAAAATTGCAACAGGCAAACCGGAAATCGAACCCGGGTCTTTCCCAGTACTTGCGGGACGTTCTTCCGGCTGAGCTACGTGGTCACCTTTCAGAACTGGCTTGTTACACGTCTCCATACAATTTTAGAGACCTTCTCTTTTGCAGAAAATTAGAACGCCTGCCTCGAAAGCGGGAAATCGTCAGTTTTAACAAAGCTCATGCATTTAATTTTAAATTTTAAGATGCCATTTCCTCGCTAGGCGCTTGGCATTAAAAGGAAAGAGAACTTACGGTTCCGTACAAAATCTGATAATAAACGTAACACAACGAAACATTGTCATAATGAGTGTTGTTCTCATTTTAACAATATGAAGATATTTTTATGCATAAATCTTAATTGCAATCTTGTCTGCCAAAACCTTAAAATCAAATACACGAAGAATTCTAAGGTATATGCAACAATATTATTATGATATTTTAAAATGAATTGTATTGCATAAAAATGAGAAAATTGAAAAAAAAATCTAAGTGATGTTTCTTAAACTACATAATTGCGAGAGAGAGAGAGAGAGAGAGAGAGAGAGAGAGAGAGAGAGAGAGAGAGAGAGAGAGAGAGAGAACGAGAGAGAGAGAGAGAGAGAAAGAGAGAGAGAGAGAGAGAGAGAGAGAGATTGATAACTAAAGAAGAATATTATAACACATTTATTCTTCAATATCTGCTCATGTGAGATAGGGGTTTCCCCAATGTGAGAAATGTGTATCTTATATGACCACGTGACCTTTTATTTCCGGTACTATTTTCGTCTGCTTTGTTGAAAAACAAACAAGCATGGTTTTCCGTTTGTTGAATGTTGTTGAAGGTCTTTTTGTCAGTAGCAAAATCCAAGAATGTTAAATTTAAATTGAAGTCAATGTTAATTACAATTATCACCAGTCTCAACCGAAACGTCGACGCATCATGTACGACAGTGACACAGATTCTGAATAACATGTTTTTGCCTGATAACTGGGTGTAACCAGAGAAAAGAAAATAGTGCGCGATACATTTTCATAAATTGATCATTTGAATGACTTAATTTTGGCAGTATTAAACATGATTTTGTTTTGCTATTACATTATTAAAGCGTAAATAACTTTTTCTTTTAAGTTGAGTTATAAATGGCATAATAGGTCATGGTACCATAGTCCCGTGCCCGTGGAATGATTTCTAAACGATTTTGCGATGGAATTTAAATTGCTTTTTTTAACAATTTTAGGAAACAAAGCAAATCGCCGAATGTTTTCATTGTACCTACAGAATTACCTACATTCGGTAGGTACTTTAGAATCACGGTCCTTTTGGATTGCAGGTCATTTTTATGAAAAAAGTCAAAATAAAAAGTTCAGACCAATAGATCAAAAAAAGCGTAAATATCTCAATTATATGGAAGAAAAATTATCCATTATGAGTTTATCGACAAGCCTCGTCTCTGACTAAAATATTCAACTCCGCGGGTGATATTTCCCTATGGTCCTACATGGATACTCATAATGGATTCTTATAATATCATCCTTCTAACGTATGATCCGTCAGCATCAAATAAGCAAATGTAATAACATAATATATTTCATGTAGGTGAATATTTGAGGATTCGGGCCTTATTCTGCCATTTGTTCTGAAATATTTATTAACCTTAAATTTTTCAGAGAAATTTTCTTCGTGTAACAATACCCTAGTCCGGTATGTGTCTTCTTTGGTCCTTTCGAGTATATCAGCTTTTCAACTTTTTTCGCTGCAAACAGTACTTCATGTATCTATCTCAACCTTCAGATAACTGGTATTTAGAATAACTAATAATTAATTGATATGTTTGACATTCATCCAATTTTCATCAAAAGTTCAAATTAACTAATATGAAGCTCTTTTTGTTTTCATATATCTGTTCCCTTTTCTTTCATCAACGTCAGTTAAACATCAATCGAAACAAAATTTATGGTAAAAATGATAAAAATGTTCTTGACAATATTGTCACCGGAAACTGAAATGCTCAACTTGGTAAATATTGTCTGCGGCGACAATATGATCAGTCAGCGTATGTATATTTTGTCCCCGGCGACAATATGTACAGGGTCGACAAGCTTTTCAAGTGCTTTTTCTACTCAAAAATATTTACAATCTTGCGTTAAATAATTTTAATAAATAATTATTATTGATTTTTTACCAGACTAAATAATAATTCGAATGCAAATATTTTGTAAACAGAATTTGGTTTGGACCTAGACCGCAGTAAAACCTCTGTTTTCCGTTGGAGTTAAGATGTGGCGTGCTATTTAAACAACGATTACATAATGTATTCCAACGCGCCGGTACACGTGCTTTTGTTTATAAAACAAAAATGACGGACTCCGATGATTTCGACTATTCCGTATTGCCAAATGTTGTCATAGAAATGGATATTGGATAAATATAAATCTGTGATTTATTTCAAACAATGAAATTATTGTATAAATGGAATCAAGTGTTTTCTTAATAGAACCATATTTTTGGCGTAATGAGATTGTCTACATGAATGATTTAGTTATGCGTCTGTTAACTAAAATGAACTCTGGTCGGAGCAGTGTGGATTTTCATGATTTAAATGACTTTTTAGTATATTATATTTATTTTGCATTAGAATGGAGATAACTGTTTTGTATTTGAAGAGTTCCGACCTTAACACGTGGATTTTACTGTCGCAAATTGAAGTCTACCTGGCGACACTTGCGGAACTCTTAAGATAAAAAACAGTTATCTGCTAATGCTTTTTTATATCTATCTAAAATAAGTTTAATAATTTTATCTTATAATTTTTCAGAGACTAGAACATCGCTAATGTCATCTCTCATCTGTTTAAATTATTAAGGTAAAATTAATGTCATGTACAAAATTTAAATTTTTTTTTGAAAACTTTAAAAAAATAATAAAATGCACTTGACTTAACCTGTACAAAATGCTACCATTCAACCATGCATCAAAATATTCGATTGTCTTAATATGCGGTCCTATGTTACAGTAAATTATTGTTTACTTATACCTCTACTTTGATGAGTGATTGGTTGGTAAGTTTTTATGTCACATCAGTAATTTTTAGCCAGTCACGATAAAACAATATTATTTAATTTCGAGGAGTACTTTGTGCTGTCAGAAAACATACCCTTTAGCGAAATTTTAAATCGTCTTAATTTTTGAAATTTATTTAAAAACCAATGTCTGTTCCCTCATGCAAAACATTCCTTAGCTGAATTTGGATTCACATATTTTGGAACTTGAGATTCATTAATTTTCAACTGTTTGGCTTATGTTTTTTATCTATCAAACTTTTGGCCCCTAGTGTCACTGATGAGGAATGATTTTCCGATATGTGCACATTGGCACATCAAAATTTATCAGGTATTTGTTATATATAAATCTTAACACCAATTCTTGTTATGTGAACGTTTGCATGTATTTCATAAGTAAATTTTCAGATTGCTATTACATACTTACAAATTTGCAGACCACTCAGTATAATACACTGGTACGTAATTTGAAATGGCCTCCAACAACCTTTCTGATTTAAGGTCGACCGAGATCGAATCTTCACTCCTATAGCAGTCAGACTATTGTGTTTAAATGCATACTCAATAACCCCTTGGCCATCGTGTCCATGGATTTGTGGTGTGATGGTAAGCCAGTTTATCAATTTTGTTTGTTGATTTTTTTCCTCTACGTAACATCAACAAATTTATTCTATTTGAAAATACGGGAGACTATTGTTGTTATAAATCTCAAAGACATACATACATACATACATACATACCTACCTACCTACCTACCTACCTACCTACCTACCTACCTACCTACATACCTACATACATACATACATACATACAATATTAACGCGTTTCGATAGAATAGCCGGAATCATTTTTCTGTGTGTTATGTAACATCCAATGATGTGTCGTGTTTTAGTCACGTGTGCTTTTGTATAAAGGGTAGCATTAAATACAAGTCATTCTAGGTCGGACCTCCGTCATTGACGGTCCATATCATTTTTATAATAATAATAATAATAATAATAATAATAATAAAATCTGTGCGTAAGTTCGAGCGCTTAACATGAATTGTTTTCTGCAATATCTTCGGATACTGGTTTCCAGAGTTCGTTCTCTTTCTTTTCCTGTATGGCTACATCAGTAATGATTGAGCATGTTTTATTAATGTTATTTAATATATAACACTTAATCAATATTAAGTACAACAGTAAATACATAGTACATGTCATGTGTTGATATTTAAACTTTATTAATATAAAAAATAAACGTCGGCTGCTATACGGTGTGTCCGGCTGCTATACGGTGTGTCCGGCTGCTATACGGTGTGTCCGGCTGTAACCTGGAACGGAGTTGTATTTTTATGCAGTATGTGTAGTATAGTAAAGAACACACACACACACACACACACACACACACACATATATATTGACAATATTATAATTTTAAAAAATGGCGTGCATCAGTTTAATATAAGGACAAGGACTGGTATTTTTGTTTTATTTGCTATGGTTGAGTTGTGAGTACTATAACAGCGATCTTTAAAGAACTGTACACTTTTCCGATATACCAATGATAAACATTTTACACTTCTAGTACCAAGCCAACCAGTAGAAGCCTACAGAACGAAAAAAACTCTTTCTGATTTCCGGCGAGTCGTGTTCGAACTAAAAACTTAAAACTATAAACTTACGACTTAACTGCTGGCCACTGGGGTCCTCTATCAATGGATATCTTGTTATTTCAATTCAAAACATTCTTGGAAAAAATGACTCGTAAATTTATGATTGATATTAAAATTGAGAATAAAATTTAGTTATTCTATTTTTACTTTTTTCACCCCTGTTTACTTAATACTATGCAAGTTGTTTTTTTTTTCGTCTTACTCATTAACTGTATGATTAAAAGAAAAGGAAAATCTATTGAGCTTTTTTTGTCTGTGACAGGTAGGGGTATCTGAACGAACATTAACATGGTGAGAAACTCCAATCTACTTTGTCAAGTATTCGAAATATCATATCTTTAATTAAATTATATATACAAACATAAATACAAATGATATATAAAATTGACAGTTAACCACAATACAAAACAGAATGGTCATCGATCTTAAACATTATACGGGAAATAATACAACGGTGTTGTGACGTCATTTTCAATAAAATGACGCCTTTTTTACTTCCAAACACCTCAGACGTTGACATTTAAAATAAATATTGTTATCAAATAAATAAATAAATAAAAAATAAATAAAAAAAATGTGGAGAAAAAGTAACTTCTGCCAGACATGATTTAAAAATTGACTGTTCTATTCACTTATGAAGGATATATATTTGTCCTTCTAGCATACTGCCGATAAAGACACATATGTCTATCCAGCGGTGGCAGGGTTAAAGAGGTGTCACCTTTGTACTCCGCTTTTCTTTCCAGGAAATATTATCGTTCTGTTTTTATTTTGTATATGTGTATTACTGATTAAGATATATTTCTTCAACTCTGAGATAGTTGTCTTGCCAGTACTCAGAAAATCATTCCATATCAGTTACCTGATGGATCGAAAGAGTTGATAGATACAAATAAATATAGAAATTAAAAAAATGATAATAAATCAATAAAAAAAATAAAAATAAAAAACAGTCAAAAGAGTTAAAAGATGATGGACCGAAAGAGTTGAAAGATACAAAAAAAAAATTAAAAAATTATTATATATAAATAAAAAAAAATTATATAAAAAAAATCAGTCAAAAGTGTTAAACGTAATGCATCTAAATGATAAATGAATATATGTATATATTTCAGGTATCAATTATCAGGTTGCTTTTACCGCTAAGTTGAATAACTATCCTACGACTTCTTCAGCCATAATATTTCAAACAGTGATTACAAATATCGGTGGTGGTTATAACAACAGAAATGGTATATTCTATTGTCCAAAAGCTGGATTATACATGTTTACTGCTTCAATGATGAGCGTAAAAAAATATTATGTTGATGGATACATCATGAAGAACAATAAATTCACGATAAGGTTACATGAACATATTGGGTCAAGAAACAACCACTATCCATCGGCATCAACAACGGTTATGTTACGATTAGCGATTGGAGACAAAGTATGGGTGAAGGGAGCAGGAATAAGATACCACGAATATTCAAGTACATTTTCTGGAATTTTGGTTCAGAGATAAATGTTAACAATGTGTAAAAAAGTATTTACACGTAAATGTATGTCTAGTTTCATAATCTGGTGTATTACTTGATGACATAGGAAAAAAATATCAGTAAATTCTTAAACCTTCACTCAACAAAAAAAATATTTATAATTAGAAATCATCTTTTACTTCGTAACTAACAATAACAGCATTTGAATAGATATGTGAGGTGCTAATATTGAATGTTTGATAAACAGTTATCAAAATATATTACTATATGACCAACAACTTTGAGTTACTTATTTTATTTAAACATTGTATACAATCTGCTAAATATTTTTACAAATTTGTTTAAAACCACAACCCCCCGGTCGTTTTCAAAAGATGTAACTCAGGGTTAGCTCACATGCTACACATTTATTTATTTATTTATTTATTTATTTATTTATTTATTTATTTATTTATTTATTTCAATTAATTAGAATTACATGTTTCCTTTCTATTTTCTGCAGAATGGTTGTTTTGTAATCATTTTGAGTGGAGTGGAGTAATGGTGTTTTACGCCCAAGTAAAGATCTTTTACTTATTTTGAGGTGGTCAGTTCTGGGATGGTGGAGGAAACCGGAGTACCCGGAGAATACCGACAAACTTTCTTACTTTGGATCTGTCATGAGCAATACTTATAGTTCAAACATATTCTACTTCGTCATAACAAACATATAATCAAAATACCTTGAAACAAATGGTAAGTAAAATAATAATGATTATAATAATGTTTTATTTATTTTATCAAAGTGTTACTTGTCATAGCAACATTTGATACAACAGCAATCATCAAAGTAAAAAGATATAACATCTAGCGTAAAAGACTTATGAGACACTATGAAACACAATTAATAGACATAGATATCTACAAGCGTATAAAAACTTTTTATATTATATATATTATTATATACTATTTATATTAAAATTGTAATAAACCATTTCCTAAAGTTGAGTTGAGTTATGTTGTTTAACGTCCCAGTCAAAAATATTTCACTTATATCGAGACGTCTCCAGCTATAAACGAAAGCGCAGATTGTTTTGCCTGTGTGTTGCGCTAATAGCATTATACAGCAGGGATCTTTATCGTGCCACGCCTGCCTCGTTTATGTTAAGTTTCTATCAGAGGTCTACATTCCATATACCACATTTGAACCAAATTAATCAACAAATAAATATATTATGGCCGTTTTCATGTTTTTTTTTATACTAACAGCGGCCATTTTAGATTTAAGATTGGGCTGAAAATCACAAACTTTAATCTACCCTACCTAAGGATCTTTCACATCAAATTAGATTTTATTTAGTCATGTGGTTTCAAAGAAGATTTTCAAAGAATTGGCTATATTTAGCTGTTAATTTGCATATTGCGAGAATTACATGCCAATGAAAATAGTTACGGAAAACCCGTTAAATGTATTTAATGGCCAGAATTCTACATTGCATCTACCAAATTTGAACCAAATTGCAATTGATCAACAAATAAATATGTTATGGCCAGTTTCCTGTTTTTTCCATTTACATTAACAGCGGCCATCTTGGATTTAGGATCGCGCTGTAAATCACAAAATTGTATCCACTCCACAAGGGGACCTCCCACACCAAATTTGGTTTCATTTGGTCATGTGGTTTCAGAGAAGAAGATGAAAATTTACGCACTCACGCATATGCACGAACGCACATACGCTTCGTGATGCCATAAGATCAGCTGACTATAGCCAGTTGAGCTAAAAACTATTAACAGTTTTGGCCACATTGAGGTTGAACTAAAGAATTTTAATTCCCAATCAATATATTTCCGCTGATATTGGAGCGGTCATTTGTGTGTCAGAAAAGTGTTATTCCCAAATGAAGATATTTTCCTTGATATTGGGACGGTTAATTGTGTGTTATAAAGGTGTTATTCTGAAATCAAGATATTTTCTCTGATATTGGGGTGGTCAGTTGTGTGTCAGAAAGGTGTTATTCCCAAATGAAGATATTTTCGCTGATATTGGGACGGTCAGTTGTGTGTCATAAAGGTTTATTTCCAAATCGATATATTTTCTCTGATATTGAGGCGGTCAGTTGTGTGTCATAAAGGTGTTATTCCCAAATCAATATGTTTTCATTGATATTGGGGTGGTCAGTTGTGTGTCATAAAGGTGTTATTCCCAAATCAATATATTCTCCCTGATATTTGGGTGGTGAGTAAAGGCTCTATTTTCACAAATCAAAATATTTTTGCTGATATCGAGCCCAATTGCTGTGCTGATTAGGAAAACCAGAGTTGAATGTCTGCTTTTGGCCTACTGGTTGGCTAGCTATCAGTATACTATCGCTCTACATGTCGCCTAGGTACACATTAAAACAATGTAGATCAAGATCTGTTGAACGCCTATGTAACAAATGAACTTGTGTTAAGATTAATCCACGAGATTAATAAATTTTTAAAAAGCTGAAAGGCCTGTATTGTACGTTTTTTTCTGTTTTTCCTAGACCAAGTAGTTCAAATATTTATTAGCTTAACTAGTTGGTGAGCGACAGTTTTTATCTTGTTCTTAGCCCTCGGCATTTAGAAATGAAAGTCACTGAGTCCTTCTTATGAGTTCGAACAGTTTAAGCGGAAATACAAACAGTGTAAGCATGAGTACGAACAGTGTCTGCGTAAGTGCGAACAGTGTTAGCATGAGTACGAACTGTGTTAGCGGAAGTACGAACAGTGTAAGCATGAGTACGAATAGTGTTTGCGTAAGTACAAACAGTGTTAGCATGGGTACGAACAGTTTTAGCATCAGTGCGAACAGTGTTTGTGTAAATGCTAACAGTGTTAGCATGAATACGAACAGTGTTTCCGTAAGTGCGAACAGTGTGAGCATGTGTACGAACAGTTTTTTGCGTAAGTACGAACATTGTTAGCATGAGCACGAATGTCGTAAGCGGAAGTACGAACAGTGTTAGCATGAGTACGAACAGAGTTTGCGCAAGTGCAAACAGTATTAACATGAGAACAAACAGTGTTTACGTGAATAGGAACAGTGTTATCATGAGTACTAACAGTGTTTGTGAAAGTACGAACAGTGTTAGCGGAAATACGAACAGTGTTAGCATGATTACTAATAGTGTTTGTGTAAGTACGAACAGTGTTAGCGTAAGTGCAACATGCGTTAGCATGTATACAAATAGTTTTAATATGATTGCAAACACTGTTAGCATGAGTGTGAACAGTGTTAGCGGAAGTACGAACAGTTTTAGCATTAGTACGAACAGTGAGGGTGGAAGTAAGAATAGTGTTAGCAAAAGAACAAACCGTGTTACCGGCGGAAGAACGAACAGTGTTAGGGAAAGTACAAATATTTTTATCATGAGTACGAACAGTGTTAGCATGAGTGTGAGTAGTGTTATCGGAACTACGAGCAGTGTTAGTATGGGTGCAAACAGTGTTAGTGGATGTACAGTGTAAGCATGAGTAGGTACAATGTCAGCATAAAAAAGAAAAAAAATTGTTTAGCGTAATCACAACCAGTACTGTGGTAAGTACCTCCTATGTTACCCTTAATACAATCAGAGTTAGCGTAAGTACAACCAGTGTTAGAGTAAGTACAACGATATAAACATACTACTGTTTTATTGACTGCGGATTTTACAATACTTCTCTCAAGTCTGGTTCTTTTGTTTTGCTTTTTGCTGTTTCTGTTATTTATATGATTTGCTCGTTTTCTTTGTTGGGTTTGTACAAATCTGGGGCGGATCCCTAATTTAATGAAAAGGGGGAAGGTAAAGAACTTTATCATGTGAAATAGAGAGCACCAAAAGCTCAATCCCCGGCAACAACAGGCCATGGAGCCGCTTAAGGCTCCTAGCAGGTCCAGCATAGAGCCCTGTCGGGCGTTAAGGGAGTGAAGGCCTACAGCGAAAAACATATTTTTAAAATTTCTCGAGACCTTTTGGCCATACTTCTCCACTCTCCTTCTTTAATGTTTCAAATATGGAGGGGGTTGCATCCGCCGCAACCTCTCAATCCTAAATCTGTCAATGCAAATACATGTTTGAGTTACACATTATAGGTTGGTAAGTAGTATGTTTACCTGTGACATACTGGCTCGGTGAGCTTGACATCTAACAGATAAGTTGCCCTGAGTGTGCTCTAGCACACGGCAGGCCGAAAGAGAAACTCGCGAGCCACACGTATGCATTATCTAATCTTATCTATTAGGTATTTTTAAGTTAATGCTTTCAAATATTTGGTAATGTGTTTATTTTAGAGACATTACATGTTCTATTCTGAAGCAAAAAAGGTGGTGGGATGCACGAAGGTTACAATAGAAGAAGGAGGAAATACAATGTATTACTGACGGTTCATTAGAAACAACAATTCAGCCGAGAATACATAAACAGTTGTGGCAGACCGGGCTTGATAGGTTGCCCTGTTGCCTAGTCGTTTCGCGAGTAATTGGGACGTAGCCATGTTATGATGCCCTTCTTTTACGTCTGCGGTCTCGTATGCTTGAAAACCGGCAAGTAGGCAAGAAGTTGACTGTTAGTTTGGACCCATGGTGGAACCCGGGTGGTTTTTATTCAAGTTTCATCAAAACAAAAACAAATTTAAAAAATAATAATTTTAAAAAAATAAAAAATAATTATTTAATAAAATAAAAAATAATAATTTAATAAAATAAAAAATAATAATTAAAAAATAGGAATAAATAAAAAATAGATAAAACTAAAAAAGGATGGGGAGTAATGTGTCGGAGAGGGCTCGAGATGTGACCTGGAAGCTAAGTTAGTAGAGCGCCCGACTGGTATTAGAAAAGGTCATGGGTCCCAATTTTGTTTTGGTCGCTTCATTGCACAATGGAATTTGACTGAAAAAAATTAATGAGAAATGACAAAAGATAGGAAATACGAAACATAAAATAATTACAATTCAAATCAAAATTAAATTTTAAAACCAAATCATAAATCCCTGCATATGGACAGTTCCACTACGGTAGCTCATTTGGTGCTCGCTTTGTATGTGGACGGATTTGATCAAGGCTAGTGACTGTTCTTTCGCCAAGCACTCGGCATTTAGAAACGGGGTTATTCGTTGGAGATAATAAAAACCAATACCATATGTCACGGCAGACATGGCACGTTAAAAGATTCTTCCATGCATATTACTCTTACATCACTGCAAATGTCAAAATGCCTGTCACTTCACCTATAGCAAGTGACGTCTAGATATAAGTGAAATATTCTTGACTGGAACGTGAAACATCAATCAATCAATCAATCAATCAATTAGCCGATGAACAGTCAATGTCCAGTAAGTGACATAGCCAGTGGTGTAATCACCGAGTTATTAAAGAAACCGCGACAATACCTTTTATTTTTAACCAGTAGTCTCATTCAACAAATACTTCCTCTACTACTACTACTACTACTACTACTTCTACTACTACTACTAATAATAATAATAATAATAACAATAATAATAATAATTATTATTATCATTATAACGTCGACAACAACAAGAATAAAAAAAATTAATAATAATAATAATAATAATAATAATAATAATAATGACAACAACAACATCGATGATGATGATGATGATGATTATGATTATTATTATTATTTTTTATTATTATTATAATGAAAATTATTATTATTATTATTTTTAAAATTATTATCATTATTATTTTTAAGCCTTACTTTATTAAAAAAAGATAACTGATAATGAATACTTTCCATAGCTAGTCATCATGGATTAGAATCTCAATTTAAAAGTTCAAATGTACTTCATTTTAATTATCACGTAGCTCTTCAAAGGGAGGTCTTAAATAATTTTTTTAAATATACTTCTTTAAAAATTGAATTGCGCAAATAAATTATGGCAGATTTCGCTGAAAAAATGCCAAATTAAATTTTAATTTATTAAGTAAGTACTAACTTTGTGTTTGATTAAAAACTGTCTACATAAATACTATTTGTAAACAAATTAGTATGACATACGTTATGTGTGTCTGCTTGTTTATTATTTTAATTTTTATTGAAAAATTGTTGTGCATAAAAGAAATCTTGTAAAAAAACATAAATTAATCAAAAATTTAAGGTTAAATTAAATAAAATAAAATAGAAAAAAATTTAAAATAATAATAATAAGATAAAATAAAATAAAATTAAAAAAATTATAATAAAAATTAATAATAAAAAATGAATAAATAATAATGTAGTTTAATTATATTTAATTACAAATTTAGTTTGAAAGTTGTACTTTGATTTTCTCCTAAACATTGAATTAAAATAATTCATCTGCAAATAAAATAATAAAAATCAATATTACCGTAAACATAATTAAATTTAAGAAGTTAAAAAAAGATTTAAAGAGGGTTGTTTAAATAAACAAATTACATTCTATCATTTAAAATAGTTTTAAAAAGTGTTTAGAAATAATTTGTCTTGGTATAAGATGTGTAAAAAAAGATAAACAAAGTATAAGTATTTGATCGATTCATTACACAGACATTTTTTAATATTTATTTTTTGAAATAGTTACTTTTTTTAAAAAAAAAAAAAAAAAATTATTTGCATTTTAATTAACCATGGCAATTGAATGAACTTAAAATATTGATATTTCACCAGAAAAACATTTAACAACTACTTATAAGCACAAATACATGTACACGATTTTACTCCTTAAAATGTCATGTCTACATTAAACAGAAATAATTTGTAGTAAAAATGTACCTTACTTGGCGACATCCGATAGAGTCTGTGACCTGGGTGACGGGTGGTCTAAATCGCGACCTTAAGGATCACAGTGTCCATTTGCCTTCGTTTCGAATCCTTCCCGGCAGATCCTAGTGTGAAAAAGTTTGTCAGTTTGCTTGCCAGAGAAATGTGGTTTTGTCGTATTATAAATTTTTGAATTTTCTCAATGAAATATTTCATTCAGAAAATACAAAAATTTATATGACAGTTTTCCTCAGGCATTTCATTTTCCTCTATCAAACGCGATCAAATCATTTAAATATAAGTGAATAATCTTAAATGAGGTGTTTAAAGTAAATTATTACTTCTCTCCAACACAACGGTAGCTTAGTTGGTTAAGCGTTCGCTTCGTATGTAGGGGGTCGGGGTTCAAAACCTGGTCGGGCCTGTGCAAAACTTAGAAATTGGTAGTGACCGTTCTTTCGCCAAGCAATCGACATTAAGAAATGAATGTCACGGATTCCTCTCGAAAGACAGCTTAAAAAAATGATGTCTCGTGTCACGACAGGCGTGGCACGCTAAAAAACCCTCCCTGCACAATGCACTTAGCGCACTCCAAAGTTTTAAATTTCTGACACTTCACCTATAGCTTTCAACGTCTTGATATAAGTGACATATTCCTGACTCGTATGTAAAACTCGAATTAATCAATCAATCAACCAATCGACTCCAATCGACTCCAATCGACTCCACTCTAAGGCATTAAACATTTTTTGCAATCGAAACTATTAAGTTCAATGACAGAAAAAATATATATCAAGACATGTTCCAAATTATTTTTACGCAGGTAGTCGCATGGGGCAGATTAATCACTCAATACTTAAAATAAAATGTAGTTCCTTAAATAACCATTTGTTTACAAAAAAATCCTAATGATAATCCTAATGCATTGTGCTAAAGCGGTCAAATTGAAACTACACAAAAAGGTATAGTTAATTTTCCGAAAGTCCGTGTATTAATGTGGTTGGAAACACTTAGAGCATGATAACTCTTATTGTAAACCATATAAAGAACAGCCATATTGATTTGTTTCGTCGCTTGGCGATCGTAAAATAAAGTTCCAAACTGTTTTGAAATTAAATTCTATTTCTCCTATTTTTACTAAACAATAATCTGTTTGGTAAGATATTACTATGAATATAATTTCTACGTTTGTTACCGCTCGTAAAGAGCGTCCCTACAGTCGCCGGACAAAATTTATGAATGAACCCGTAGAAAATTATGAATGAATAAGTAGTTCTTTGGTGATATGTATTCCTCCACCATTCGCTGTTCATCGAAAGCGGATTGGCTAAAGATATAACTGACGTATCGCTTTATCACAGAGGGCGTGACACAATGCTGCCATCGAAAAATTAACGCAATGGTTCCAAAGAGATTCAAATAAGGCAATGATTTGTCATGTAAACATTTAAAGATATTTCAGTTCCCCAGGAGAAGTTAATAAATTCATAACAGAAGACTTACACGATGCATACACGACCAAATCAGACAATTCCAAGATTAAAAGAATTTATCGTTAGTTGTTGTGCAAGATAGGACAATCTAAACCAGTGTTTTAATACATCTGGTCCAGAACGAGGCCTTCCTCATCAGACCCCATTTTCTACAAAAATCATGAAAAAAGATACCATTTATTGCCAAGATTTTAGAAATTTAACTATTAAAACTTATTCCAATTGTCTGATCTAGTTGACGACTAGATAATGACATGATGACATTTTCAAGCTTTAGTGTTAGTTTAGGGTCATATTTTGCGACGTGAAAAGATAATAAACGACATATATCGTTTCATTTCCTGGTTTTAGTATTTACTTTTTAAATATATTAATTTCAATCCGGATGCAATCTGTTCTCTGTCAGTTATCATGTATCATATAATGACATTTGTAAAAAAATATAAATAATGTCTAAATTGTTCCAAGTTTTACAGACACTATCATTACATTGAATTTGTGTTGAATCAAAGTAAGCATGTTTGCGAACTATTTCGTTTTTCTTGTTCTTTTCAAAACATTTCTGTATGTATTTGGGGATCCAACAATTAGTGAGAGACAGATTAAACGTTCTGATGGACTTGTGCATGACGTAGTTCAGCAAATGGTGGCAGAGCAGATAGAGAGAAAGCAAATCCTTAAAGTGTTTGGAGAAATGAAAAAGTACCTTAGCGACGTAAAGCGAGAACTCAAAGAAAGAAACACGATAATGAGAGATACGAAATTTCTTCAAAGGAAACTAATAAGGGATATTGAGGAAATGAAGAAAGAAGTCAAAGAAATTTCGAAATTTGAAGTAAAGAAAGCAATAAATGATGTGAACCAAAGGATCACATCGGTGACAAAGAAACTACAAAAATCTGTGAAAAACCAAGTAAGATCGCTAAATGAAAAGATAAAAAGAACTGACGTATCGACAAAGAAAGATGTAAGAGACACAAGGAAGGAAATTGATAAAATGGAGAAAACGAATGCAAAATTGTTTATGACGCTGCAAAACAAAATTAAAGTTCTTAAAAATGAAACAAGTAAGTGTATATCTTTTATTTATGAAAACGCGTATCAGTCATTAATTTTACATATTCTTATCAAACATGCATTGGATCTGAGTTTCTTATTTTTGTTTATATATTTTCTACTGTCATATTATAATTTTTTGAATATTTTATTCAGAAAATTCAAAAATTTATTATATGTTACTACCCCTGAGCGGATACCGCAGCTCGTGGAGTAAGCTTCCCGGGGGTATCCATAACTCAGTAGACAGTACTTTGTGCTGTCAGAAAAAATACCATTTTGCAAAATTTTCAGCCGTCTTAATTTTTGAAATTTGTTCAAAACTAAGGTTTATTCTCTTATGCAAAGCATCCCTTAGCTGGTTTTGGATTCATATAATTTTTGAACTTTAGATTAACTTTTTTTAAGTGTTTGGCTTATGTTTTTATCTATCAAACTTTTTCTGGTGTCACTGATGAGGAATGACTTTCCGAAATGTGCACATTATGCATACAAAAATTTAACAGGTATTGTGTTATATATTTCATTCGAATGATTGAGAAATAACCTGAATGAACGCTTTTTACATTGTGTAATTCGAAGTGAACTATGGAAAACTGTGCACAGCGTCCATTTAGGTTATTTCTCAATGATCCGAATGAAAATTGAATTTAATCCTGAAAATGACTTAATAAATAATAACTTTATGTAGATTTTGCTTTAAATAACTTCAAAACAAGATAAGATGATGCGCATCTAAAGAAGTTCGTGCTTTATTACGTCCCCATCAAACATTTCAGCACGTGAGTGGGCGTGGTTAATTTACGTTCAAGTCATTGAGAAATGACCTGAGCGAACGTTCGCTTTTCAACCAATGAAATCGTTAGAAATTTGTAAATTATTATTATTTTTTTTTTAAAAAAAAAAAAAAAGTTACCATGCATTTTTATTTATTACTTAATTATAATCTAAGATATATATATATATAACAGTCAAAAGTGTTAAAAGTATTACATCTAAATGATAAATGAATATATGTATATTTCAGGTATCAATTATCAGGTTGCTTTTACCGCTAAGTTGAACGACGATCCTACAACTTCTTCAACAATTATATTTAAAACTGTGATTACAAATATCGGTGGTGGTTATAACAACCGAGATGGTATATTTTATTGTCCCAAAGCTGGATTATACATGTTTACTACCTCGTTGATGAGTATTCAAAAATATTCGGTTGATGGATACATCATGAATAACAATAAGCACACAGTACGGTTATTTGAACATATAGGGTCAAGTAACAACTACTATCCATCGGCATCAACAACGGTTATGTTACGATTAGCTATTGGAGACAAGGTATGGGTGAAGGGAGCAGGAATAAAATACCACGGAAAGATCAGTACATTTTCTGGAATATTGGTTAAGGGATAAATGTAATCAATATGTAAAAAAGAATTAACACGTAACTGTATGTCTAGTTTCACAATCTGATTCATTACTTAATGACACAGGAAAAAAATGACAGTAAATTCTTAAATATTCACTAAATAAAAAAATATTTATAAATAAACAAAAAATTTTTCTTGGTAACTACCAATAACAGCATTTGAATAGACATGCAATGTGCTTTAATTGAATTTTTGATTAAAAAAACTTATTAAAATATTTTACTATATAGCCAACAACTTTTGAGTTACTTATTTAAAAAAAAAATTGAGCATATGGCGCGCAGCCCCCCCCCCCCTTTGAAAGAATAAAAGTATAAACTCGGGGTAATCTCACATACTTCACTTTATTTATTTATTTATTTATTTATTTATTTATTTATTTAACATACATGTTTTCTTTCTATGACATGCGACCTTGAAAAATCCCATCCACATTTGGCAAGCAAACTGACAAACTTTCTCATACTAGGATCTGTCCCGAGTGGGATTCCATCCCAGGTGATGAGAGGCACTGTTATCCGTAAGCGCGCGCTTTGTTGAAAGAAAGATATCATCATAAAGTAACACTTTAACAGTTAGGGTATGGGGTAGGGTGAAAAGAATTATATTCCGAATATGAGAGTAACGTAACGATTATAGTGTAAAAATAGTGTGTTGAGGTAATACTCTTGTTCCCGGGTCTTCTGTATTGTAAATTTTTCATGTTTTTTATGATTCTTAATTTATTCAATAAATATTGTTTAAACTAAAACATGAAAAATACTGTGCTTTTAATAAGATGATTTATTTCAGATTCAAATCGATTTTTTAAAAAATAAATAATTTAGAATTTTATATACATGAAGAGTAGAGTAATGATCTTTGACGCCCCAGTCAAGAATATTTCACTAATAGGCAAAAGTACAGAAGTTTTGCCTGTGCATTGCGCTGATGACATTATACAGCAGGGTAATTTATCGTGCCACTGACACGGGACCTCGTTTATTTTAAGTTCCCACCAGAAAGAACCGTGACTTTCATGTCGTAATGCCGAGTGCTTGGCGTTAGAACAGTCACTACCCACTTTCAAGTTTTAGGTCAGACCTGGTTGGGGTTCGAACCCACGACCTCCCACTTACGGAGCGAGCACTCTACCAACTGCGTTACCGCAGTGGTATATATATAAGAAGAAGAAAGGGTTCTAAAACATATATTTATTAAAAAAAATAATAACAAAAAAAATCATAATAATTTAAAAAAGTATGGCATGTATAGGCAATTTTAATAAGTCCAATTTTATATTAAATACATGCATACTTTCCAACTTGTAAACAGCATTGATTTCGATTTAAAATAAATAATAAAGTCATTAGTCAGTGTCCATGAACTTATGCGTCCTTGTTAAAGGGCATATAGTGACTGATAGTAGGATAATAGTATGACAAAATATCTAACAAAAATACCTGTTTAATTTTGATGTGGCATATTCTCAAAATTTCTGCCACTTCACCTATAGCTGGTGACGTCTCAATATAAGTGACATATTCTTAAAGCTGAATTAAGTTTTACAATTTTCTGATTTATTATTATTATTATTATTATTATTATTATTATTATTACATGTATTTGATTTTCTAAAAAAAAAATATTTTTAATAAAAAAGATTACTTCTAATCACGATGCGTGAGATTTATTTTCTAAAATTCCATTCCTATAAGCTGTAAATAAACGCAATCCTCTACCGGGTTGGTCAATGTTTAACGATGATAACGCTGAGAAATTATTGTTATTTCTGTATTTATTCGAGCTTTTATCCATAAACCAAATGTAACATTGTTCCTTAGGAACATCATTAATTAGATCAGCACCGTTTTAATTTTTTTCCCAAGGAAAACTTTATTCAGCTTAAACTGGGATATAAAACCTCTAATTAAATCAATCTTTCAATTATACATCGATAAAAGGTTTTGAAGGTGTAAATCAACAAAAGATACACGTATGCGTTCTCTAGTAACTAAAGGACACATGTTTACATTTCGGAAAGTCATTCCTCATCAGTGACACTAGGGACCAAAAAAGTTTAACAGATACAAGAATCACAAACAGTTGAAAATTAATGAATTCAAAGTTCTTAAAATATATGAATCCAAATCCAGTTAAGGAATGCTTTGCATGGGGGAACAAGCCTTAGTTTTGAATATGTTTCAAAATTTGACAGGACTTAAAATTTTGCAACATTTTTGGTACATTTTCTGTCAGCACAAAGTACTGATTACTGAGTTAAGAATACTCTCGGGGAATTTTACTCCACTCATCTTTGCTCGGTATGCTCATTTGTGAAAATATGTGACTGATGGAGTGGTATGCAATTCAGCTGTGTCATATACCACTTTTTGAATTTAATCATAAAAATATATTCAAACAGTTGTATATGACAATACATATACCAATTTTTGAATGTATTTTTTATGATTAAATTCAAAAAGTGGTATATGACAGCGGCATACTAATTCGATGTTACATAATATATTAAGTCATAAACAAATTTTATTGGTTCTGAAAAAGCGATTTTTTTTTACGTTTACATTCAAAAAGTTTAAATTTGTATTTTAAGATAATATTTGCATTCTTAGGAATAAACAATCAAATTCTAAAACAAGTTGTAAATATTTTTGTGTGGAGTAAAGCAATGAAGTGTATTGCTTAGTCAAGATTTTTTCACTTGCATTAAGGACGTATGATATTCAATTCAATTCAATCAATGAGCTTTCATATTACAACAATTACAAAGTCTACTGTTCTTTCTTACATTATAAAACCTACCATTCTCAATTTCTAAACAATGTGAAGATATTCTAAAACGAGTCAATACACTTCTAATTTTTTTCTACAATAACGTTTAAATATTCTTCAAATTCAAATTCTTTTTTTAAACCTTTGATAATAATATAATTTATTAAAATGAGAAAA